>VMDO01009635.1:0-40244 GCA_007922755.1 Pedetes capensis
GGGGGGGGGGGGGGGGGGGGGAAGAAAGAAAGAAAAAAAGAAAAGGGAGGCCCCACCTTTTTCTTTTCTTTCTTATTTTTGGTTTTCTGTGTAACCAGCACAGTATGGTGCCTTTGCAGAGCTCCTGCAGTTGGTACACGATAAATAGCTCTTACATTGGATTTACTGATACCCAGGCTGACCAAGAGCCCAAGTGACCCTATCTTATTCAAGGACACTACCTCACAGGCGCCATTTCAAATACCATACCTTCTCTGAAGTTTGACCTCAGAGTCACTCTGATTCTTAGAGAAACCACAGAGCTACATTCCAGGAGATACAGGCATAGATCAAAGGGATGCAGATGCAGGCAGTAATTGCTGAGGACTACCAGACCCCCTGACAGAAACAGATAACATGCTTAAGCAACTAGGCTAGTACCCCAGCCAATCCCCAACCACCAACCCAACCTAACCCAGAAGACCACCAATCCTGTACTCATCCCTACCCCCACCTATGACCCTCAATAAAAACCTTTACCCAGCAACGAGTCGGGGTCCGACACTGAACTGCTGCATTGGTGAAGTGCGCACCCTTGAGCTCGAGCTTTAATAAAGGCTCTTTGTTCTTGCATTTGACTTTGGACTCTCTGGTGATCTTCGGGGGAACTTGTACTTAGGCATAACATTTACATCTTGCCTAAAAGTGAAGCAAGATGCTATTAAGTTTAGTGACTTTTTTCCTCTTTTCTATGATGAATTTATCCTGAGCAGCAGTGACTCCAGAAAGGAAGTGGTTCCCTATACCCTCTTGAAAGGACATATCTTCCCTGGATCTTTGACACGGAAGTTGCTTTTTGGAGTGGTAATGGCCCCTGTGCGAGGCCACCTGGTGGGAGGCCTCCCCACACAGATGGAGGGTGTGGTGGTGCTGAACAACGTTTCTCTGGTAACTGGGGCTGGGGATAGGAGGATGGAGATTTTTGAGTCCAAAGGCAAGGATCTGGGAGAAGGGGAGGGTATGCACAGACTCCTTTTTTTGGCATAAAACCTTACATTTCCCATCAGAGAAATGACAATAAATGATGGATAAAGCACATTTTTTTCTCTCATGCAATTCTGTGCCCTCTTAAATGATCCATTATATCCAAATCTGGATCTGAAATTTTCAATTTTGAGAGATTCTCTAGGATCTTCAATCAGTCCTGTTGTAGTAGTAGAATGTCAGGATACCAACACATGGTTAGAAATAACATTCCTGATGGGTGTGGTGGCACATGCTTGTAATCCCAGCACCTGGGAGGCTGAGGCAGGAGGATTATGAGATTGAGGCCAGCCTGGCTACACAGTAAAATCCTGTTCAAAAAGCAGAAACAACGACAAAACCCTCAATAAATAAAAATTTAAAAATGAAAAGTGAAAAGTAAATAACATTCCTGAAGTAACTGGACATGAAACACAGAGGATGCCTCTGAAAGTGCCCTGAAATCTCATGTCACACAGGCATTCTCAGCCCTACTTGCTTCCCTCCCATCCTTTTCCAGTCTGTCCCTTTAGCTGCATTTGGATAGTTTGCAAGAACAGGGAGAGGAAGGTGAGCTGGCAAAAAAGACTCTGGTCTTCATGTCAGGACCTCTCTTATCTCTCTGAGACCTGGGAAGTCATTAGGGACATAAGCACTACATAGTCTAAGAGAAATCTATTAGTCTTTGGGTAGAAAAATATAAACGATTTTCCAGTATCCCCCAATTAAACTTTGTGTCCTCAAAAGCATCTCAATTGATATTACTGGGCTGGAGTACATTTTCTCCAGGGTCTCAGAAAAACCTTTTGAAAATATTTTTTAGGGATAGGGTATAGCATAGTGGTAGAGTGAAAAAAAAAAAAACCTAAAAATTATGGCTGGTATTATATGACATTTGAAAACATTGAACATGTTTTGCATTTTGATGATTTTCCTCCTCTCCTCTCCTTTCTCTCTCTCCCTCCTTCCTACTTTCCTTCCTTCCTTCTTTCCTCTCTTTCTTTCTGGTGCTAGGGATCAAACCCAGGGCCTCATGGATGCTAGACAACTGCTCTACCACTAAGCCATATCCCCTCAGCTCCCCACTTAAAAAAATACACCTTTTATCTACAATTTTTGTTTATCCTTTGCCTTCTGCTATGTAAGGACCCAGCAGCCATTCTCTCTAGAGGATATACCAACAAGGCACCATCTGGGAAGGAGAGACCAGGCCCCTCAAAAGACACAGTATCTGCCAGTGCCTTGACCTTGCACTTCCCAGGCTCCAGATTTATGAGAAATAAATTTCTGTTGTTTATAAGTTACTTGCTCTCAGGTATTTTGTTATAGCAACAAACCAGGCAAAGACAAATACCATTTATTTTACTTGTATGACCCACAAAGAAAGAAGCTGTAGATCTGGAATCTAACTTGGTAAGATAATATTCACATTTGAGTACAGAAATGTATTGCTTAGTAATGGGGATGGGTTCTGAGAAATGCATCATTAGGTGATTTCATAGCTATGACAACATCATAGATGTTCTAGGTGGTTTAGGCCAATCACTTGACATAGCCTCTTGATGTAATCTAGGTATACATCTAGACCCAGGTGCAGGGGCCCACACCTGTAATCATAGCACTGGGGAGTCTGAGGCAGGAGAGGCAGGAGATCCCAAGTGCAAGGCCATCCTGGGCTACACAGTGAGACCATGTTCCAAAAAAAAGAAAAAGAAGAAAGAGAGAGAGAGAGAGAGAGAGATGGGGGAGAGAAGGGGGGAGGGAGGAAGGAAGCAAGGAAGGAAAAAAGAAAACAACAACAAAAATCCAACAACACCTAAAGGGGTAGAGAGGGGGCAAGAGAAGAGAGGAGAGAGAGGCTGGTGGGGGATGCAGTTAAACAGAAAATGTATGAGGCTGCTGCTGGCATAACATAGCATACTATTTTATACTTTTTTTTTTTTTTAATAGCCCAGACTAGCCTGGAACTCATTCTGTACCTCAGGCTGGCCTTGAACTCATGAACCTCCTGCCTCCGCCTCCGCCTCCTGAGTGCTGGGATAACAGAAGTGTTCTGTCACACCTGGCTGGCTGCCTGACCGTTTTTTAATAAATAGGAAAAGTACACTCTATCTTTTTTTTTTTTTGGTAGTACTTGGGGTTGAACCCAGGGCCTCGTGCTTGCATGCTCTGCAAGTGCTGGACCACTGAGCTGCATCCTCAGCCCATTTTTTTACTTTTTGAGACAGGGTCTCGCTAAATTATGTAGACTGCCTCTGGTCTCAAACTTGCGATCCTCCTGCCTCTGCCTCCCGAGCCGCTGGGATTACAGGCGTGCACCACCTAGCCCAGCTAGAAAAGGTACACTCTAGTTAAAAATAAATAAATAAACAAATAAATAAATAAAATAAAAAATAAATAAATAAAAAAATTTGCGGGCCCGGTGGCATTCGATCCCATCAGATCTCAGAAGCCAAGCAGGATCAGGCCTGGTTAGTACTTGGATGGGAGACTGCCTGGGAACACCAGGTGCTATAACCTACTCCCAAAAATCAATCTGCCATTGAAAACCCTATGAACAGCAGAGAAGCACTGACAATAGTGTTTAGCCTGTTGTATGTAGGGTTGCTATGCGTTGGATACCGACTCAATGGCACCTAACAACAACAACAATGGGTTGAATCCAGGGCCTCCCACATACCTCACAAGTGTTCTACCACTGGTATGCACCCCAGACCATTTTTTATTTTTATTTTGAGTCAGGGGCTCATTAAATTGCACAGGCTGCCTCTGGTCTTACCATCCTCCTGCCTCAGCCTCCTGAGTCCCCAGGATTACAGGACTGCACCATCATGCCCGGCTAAGGGTACACTCTAAAGTAATGATAAAACATACAGTATTGTTGTTTGTTGTTAGATGCCATCGAGTTGGGTCCGACTCATAGCAACCCTATGCACAACAGAACAAAACACTCCCTGACACTGTGCCATGCCCGGCATTATGTCAGTGCTTCTCTACTATCCATAAGGTTTTCAATGGCTGATTGTTTGGGGGGTGGGCTGCCAGGTCCTTTGCCTGTTTTTGTGGTCTTGGGGGTCAAACCCAGGGCCTCAGAGAGCGCAGAGCAGCACTCTACCAACTGAGCTAAACCCCAGCCCCTCAGACTACACAAACTTGCAACATAGTCATTTATGATGGTTATCAAGTATCAAGTCAAAGTCCATATGTTATACTTTTGTACAAATGGCAGAGCAGTGGGTTTGTTTATACCACCATCACCACAAACATGAGTAATGTGTGGTGCCCACATCCCTAGGCAATAGGGAATTTTCACCTCTACTCTAATTTTATGGGACCACCACGGGCTGTTGATCCAAATGTTGTTATGCAGTGTGTGACTGTAATTAAGCAAGATCAGTGAGGTCTTAAACAGTGGGTTATCAACATATGGTTGGTGTACAAATGTAACTTCATATAACAATGTAGTCAACTGAAAATTAACAAACACAATTGCCCCTAACAAACATTCTGAGGAATATAGTTTACTATACCAAAGCTTTCAGTATCAGGTTACGATTTTGGGAGTTAGAAGTCACTTCTCACAGAGGCTACCTGATAGTATTACACTTTAAAAAATGGAATGGTAGTCACCTTGACTAGTACACTTAAATACCTTCAATTTTTCTGAACTTCTAGGAAGGAGGTACCAATTTAAACTCCCAGCAGTGAGGTCAGGGGTACCCGCTCAGTGGTAGAGCACTGGCCTAGCATGTGCAAGGACCTGGGTTTGAGCCCCAACATCGCCAAATAATTAAAAATAAATTCCCAGACCAGAGGCAGTCTACGTAACCTAGCGAGACCCTGTCTCAAAAAGTCAAAAAAATGGGCTGGGGGTACAGCACAGTGGTCCAGCACTTGCAGAGCATGCAGGCGCAAGGCCCTGGGTTCAACCCCCAGTACCGGAAAAAATAAATAAATAAATAAATAAAATAAAATAAAAATAAATAAATAAAAAATAAATTCCCAGCAGCAATGTTTGGGAAGCATATCTCATTCTCATTTCCTTTTCATTTTATTTATTTTATTGTGTGATATATTCAGATGGTTCAAAATATAAAAGTGCTCTCTCTTGCCCTGGCCCACCTTGGATTGCTTGGTCATCACGTCATCTTGGCCTCTTCTTCCTACTTCACCCTTTTTTTCCTCCCCAAATACTTCTCTCCCTGGGAGGCAAAGGGCTGTTGGAGCACCTGGGACCTAATGGTAGTTATGTTCTCCTACTGTGGGCTGCTGAAGGCAACCTCACAGTGCACCTTGCCTTCTGTGGAGAGGCTTGCAAAGAGCCAGACAGGACAAATGGAAGTGCCAGAGTAGCCAGGAAGAGAAGCAAGGGAAGGAGGGGATATGTAGTCCAAGAACATGATTTCCAATGTGTGCAGTTCTCCCCAGCTTGCAGGAGAGAACACTAGAGAGTGGGAAGGGACTGCTAAGTGTGGTCTACCTAACCAACTCCTGAGATGTGCAGACACAAGACACTCTGGCAGGATTAGGCAAGGGACCGTACTACCACCTCCTTTAGCCTAGTGCTAAGGCCTTAGAAAGAACTGACCTCTTTACAATATCAAGTCTTTCTCTTGACATACATATTGCTATTTATTTATATTCTTTAAAAATACCTTCCAATAAAGTTTCACCATTTTCTTCAAGTGCTAGAATACTTATTGTTAAATTTATTCCTAAGTGCTTTTTATTTACGTATGTTATTATTATAAGTGACATATTTTATTAGAGTTTTTAATTAGGTATAAGAGAAAGTACACAAATCAAGAGCACAGTTTGTGGGCTGGAAATATGGTTCAGTGGCAGACAGCATGCCCTTGGTTTGATCCACAGTATCACACACAGAAAAGTACAGCTTGATTTTTGCATATGTATACATTCATATATCTACAGCCGTACCACCCTGGTGTCCAATCTCATCAGATCCTGGAGGCTAAACAGGGTTAGGCCTGCTTTGTCCTTGGATGGGAGACTACCTGGGAATACCAGGCGCCGTAGGCTCGTAGGCTTGGGAGAGGACCCGGCAGGTCACTCTCAAAACAATCGGCCATGGAAAACCTTATGAATAGCAGACAAGCATTGACAATAGTGCCAGGCATGGCACAGTGTCAGGGAGGGTTTCATTCTATTGTACATAGGGTTGCTGAGTCAGACTCAACTCCGTGGCACCTAACAACAATAAATACTGAGAGACTGAACCCAAGGCTTCACACATGCCTTGCAAGTGCTCTACCACATAAGCTGCACCCCAAGCCCATTTTTTACTTTTTTTTTGGGGGGGGGCAGTACTTGGGGGTTGAACCCAAGTCCTCACATATTGATGAACTCAGAGCTTCACAAAACATGTGTGAAGGCCTAGGTTCAACTCTTCAATACTTGGTCTTAGCTACCGTCTAGTTGTGTCTGACTCATCGCAACCCTATGTGCAACAGAGTGAAATACTCCCTGACACTGTGCCATGCCCGGCACTATTGTCAGTGTTTCGCTGCTCTTCACAGGGTTTTCTATGTCTGATTGTTTTGGGAGTGGGCTGCTGAGTCCTTCTCCCAAGTCTAACAGTACCCAATATTCCCAGGTGGTCTCCCAACCAAGGACTAACCAGGTCTGACCCTGCTCAGCTTCTGAGATCTAATTTGTCAATTCTATCTGAAATTTCTTTTAGGGCTGCTACACACAATCCCTGGAAAAGAACACCATGTTTGGAAGATTGGTGGGTCATCGAAAAAAGGAAGACAGACCCTCAACTAGATGGACTGACACAATTCCTGCAACAATGGGCTTAAGCATAAAAAAGATTGTGCTGCATGGCACAGCACTGGGTAGGGTTTTGTTCTGTTGTACACAGGGTTGCTATGAGTTGGACCCAAATCAATGGCACCTAACAATAACATACATGAAATAATTTTACCTGCAAATATTGACATTCTTTTTTTCCAGTTCTTATAGATTTGTTGTTGTTCGTGGGAGTGACTAAAACACCCAGTATTAATGAGGATTATTGAACGTGGGCATCCTTGCCTTGTTCTTCCTTTCTTCCTTCTTTTCCCTCATTTCCTTCTTTCTTTTTTGAAACAAGGTCTCACTCTGTAGCCCCAGGCTGGCCTGGAACTGGAACTCGCATCAATCTTCCTGCCTCAACCTCCTGGGATTACAGGTGTGCACCACCATATCCAGCTTTCAACAATATTTTACCATTATGGTAATGTGTGTCATGGGATATTTTTCCCTTTTTTTTTTTCTTTTCTTGTTTTTCTTTCTTTCTCTCTTTCTTTTCCTTCCTTCTGCCTGCCTGCCTTCCTTTCAGGATGTAGTGCAAGGTATCAAACCCAGGGCTTTGTGCTTGCTACAAGGTGCTTTACCAGTGGGCTACACCCCTAACCTTTGTGTAGGATTTTTGAAGATGTCCTTTGTCAGGATATAGTATTATTTCTTCTTCTTCTTCTTCTTCTTCTTCTTCTTCTTCTTCTTCTTCTTCTTCTTTTGAGACAGGGTCTCGTTAAATTACGCAGACTGCCTCTGGTCTCGAACTTGAGATCCTCCTGCCTCTGCCTCACGATCCTGCCTGCCTCTGATGGGATTATAGGCGTGCGCCGCGTTATTTCTTCTTCTTTAAAATCAACTAACTGGGATCGAGACTCCGAGGACCAGCACCACCACCGCTGCTGGCGGGAGGTGGGAGGAGACAGGACTGCAGGGAAACTTCCTTGAATTCCCTCCGCTGGGCCTCCACGAAACGCCAAGGTCCCTAAGTTTGGTGAGAAATGGCAAAAAGCCGACTCGGGAATGGGCCCACTCAGCCCTCATGTCACGTGAGGGTCCAGGTCTCAGTTCCGCGGCCAGCGCGACCCCACCAGAAGAGGCGGGGCCGAAACCGCAGCCAGGGAGACTAGATCGAAGATTCCGAGTGCGCTGCCCGCAGCAGCCGCCTGGAGGCGATCGCCCGGCCCCTCGCCCTTCACGGGTCCAGTCTGCGCACGCGTGATTCCTTTTTCCCCCACCCCACCCCGCATCCCCGCCCCCCTGCTCCGCCTCCAAGCCAGTTACATACGCCAGTTACGAACGCCAGTCACGTGCCTGCGGCGTCGTGCGCGCATGTTTTGGCATAGCAAGAGGCGGCCGAAAGCCGAGCGGAAGTACCCCGTTGCTCGCTCCTAGAGGGGACGGGAGAGAGGAAAAAGCGGAGCCGGAAGTGAGGTCATTCGGCTACAGACTGTAGAGCCCTCGGGAGTGGACGGAGCAGGCGCAGCCCGGGGGGCGTGGCCTCGGAAGGCGGAGGGCGCTGCGATTGGCTCGTGGCTGTCGCGACGGCGACAATTGGCCCCTAGGTGCGCGGCAGGGTGAGGATGGGTGGCGGCCGTTGAGATTCAAACGTGGTGGGTGTGGCGCGGGGCTGGCGGCCGCGGGATCTCACAGCGCGCGTGCTCCGGGTCTCGAGCTGGGGAGAGAACGTGGGTCCCGAGACCCCCGGCGCCCTGTTCTCTTCCACTGTACCCCGCCAGCGTGTGCGGGCCCGAGGGGGCCATGGAGCCTCAGGTGAGCGGGGCGGCGAGCGCGTCCCGCCGGGAGGCTCCCGGGCCGGCCTGGAGGGCGCAGGGCCGGGGACAGGCGGGGCGGGAGTGCGGGCCGCAAGCAGCGGCCCGGGAGGCCGGAGGGGCGTCCGCCGTGCCGCCCCGCTGCAAGTCGCTGCAGCCCCCCATTTCGAACTTCCAGGCGTGTCCGCCCCGGTTCCTCCTGTCTGTCCTTACGGATTGCTCTGTGGGGGCGCAGGGAGCCCTCAGGTGACGTCGCCTTTGGGGGGTGCTGTCTTGAGGCCGGATCCCTGCTGATGTCGTCTGGCGTCGGCCTCTCCCTGCTGCTCCTTCAGGGGTATAAAGCGGAGAGGGAGGAATGGGGTGATCTGGGCTCAAGGACTTCTCGTTCTCTGTCCTCCCCTAAGTTTTGCCCAGTGGTACCCGTTAGCTTAGTTCTTTCTCTTATGGATGCCCAGTGCACCCTCTCCAGTGGAGACAGGTATGCGTGTGACGGTGAGAGTAGACTGACAGCTGGTGCCAGAAAAGGCCTGCCTGGTGTTGCTAGGTGCCATCGAGTCATGTCCGACTCACTGCGACCCTCATAGGGTTTTCAATGGCTGATTGTTTCGGATTGCTTCAGGAGTGGATTGCCGCGTCCTTCTCCCATTTTTGCGGTGCTGGGAATCAAACTCAGGACCTCAGAGAGTGCAGAGCGGTGCTCTACCAACTGAGCTATATGCCTGAATCCTTTGTTTACTAGTATTTCACGTTTAGATTCACCCAAGGTCAGGACTCAGCCTGAAGAGATTCTTTGTACCCTGGTAACCAAAGAGCAGAGCAGTGTGATGATGTGAAAAATAGTAAAGGCTTTCTCCGATGTATTTATGAAGTATTTACTGAGCACCTACTATGTGTCAGGCACAGTTGTGGGTACTTAAGATACAGCAATGAAAGAGACAGAAGGAAGTCCTAGCCATCATAGAACTGCCATTCTACAGGGAGACAGACAAGAAATGAAGTAAGTTATATAACTATTATAAGACCTTAAGTGCTATAGAGAAAAGAAAAATTCAGGTTAAGAGGGAGGAGGAGGGAGGCCACCTGGCAGGATGCAGAATTAAATAGAGTGGTCTCAGTAAGCCCCATTGAGAAGGTGAGAGTTCAATAAAGATCTGAAGGTGTTAAAGAAGAAAAGCAAGTGAATATTGAGGGAAAAAGATCACTTCGGGCAGAGGGAATCTGCTAGAGCAGCATCTCTGAAGAGTTGTGTAGTAAGGAGGACAGTGTGTTTGGAATAAAGTGATCAGGTGGGAAAGTGCTGGAAAGTGGGAATCAGGCAATGGGAAGTGGGGTTGCTGATCACAGTTTGCTTCCACTAGGAGTCATTGTGAATGGTTTGACTCTTACTCTGAGGGAGGTAGGGGAATCACTGGATGTTTTTAAGCAAAGAGAGATATGATCTGCCGTACATTTTAAGGCAATCACTGCTGCATGGAGATGAGGCTATAAAGGGCCAAGGATGCAAAGAAGATCTGTTAGGACTGGGACAGATTTTCTCAGCCTTGGCACTGTTGACATTTTACCGCAGGAGGCTGTCCTGTACATTGCCCATGCTTAACATCCCTGGCCTCCACACACTAAATGCTAATAGTAACTCCCACCTACTCAGGATAATCTGAAATGGTTTAAGACATCATTAGGTGTCACCTGGGGGATAATATCAGCCCAGTTGCAAACCACTGGAGTCTGATAAACTAGGTAAGTAGATGGTGACTTGGTTCAGGGCAGTAGCAATGGAAGAAGTAGTAATAAGTGATTGGATTCTGGATGTTTTGAAAGTAGAATCAGCTATGCTTTGCAGACAGCTTAGGTGTGGCATTTAAAACTAAAGGAAGACTGAATTTTTTGAATTGAGCAACTAAAAGATATAGTTCTATAAACTGCCGTGGAGAAAGCTGCAAGGGAATCAAGTTCAAAGGGGGATCAAGAAGTCAGTCGGTAGACTTCTAAGTCGAGTGGCAGTTCGACGTAGGTTCAGGAGCAAGATCTGGGATAAAGATAAAAATTTTGAGAAATCAGCATATTGATGACAGAGCCATGGGAGTGGATGGCGAGTTTAGATAGAACATAAAAAGATAGTGGTTAAAGCTAGGTGCAGTGGTGCACGCCTGTAATCACAGTGCTGCTGGAGGCTCAGACATGAGGATTCCAAGCTCAAGGCCAGAGGCAGCCTATGTAACTTAGTGAGACTCTGTCTCAAAATTTAAAAAAGGGCCCGGGGGTACAGCTCAGTGGTAGAGCACTTGCCCTGTGCGAGGCCCTAGGTTCAACCCTTAGTACTGCAAAACAAAAAAACCAAAACAAACCAATGATAATAATAATACTAATACTAATACTACTACTAATAATAATAATAGAAAAAAGAAAGGAAGGAAAGAAGGGAAGGAAGTAAGGTAGAAAAAAGAAAAGAAAAGAGAGATTAGCCAGGCACAGCAGTGCATACCTGTAATCCAAGCACTCCAAAGGTGGAGGTAAGAGGACCAAGAATTCAAGGCCAGGCTGAGCTACATAGCAAGACCTTGTCTCAAGCAAAACAAAAACTCCCAGAAAAATAAAAGAGAATAACGGTGGTTATAGATTGGAGAGAAGTTACTGGTGTCCTCGAGCAGAGGTGCCCACATCCCAGGCCACTGGTGGACCAGTACCAGGTTGTGACCCTGTTAGGAACTGGAGGCAAACAAAGCTTCATGTGTATTTATAGCTACTCCTTATCACTTGAAACATGCCCAAACCATACTCCTTGCACCCCTTGTGGAAAAATTGTCCTCCACAAAACCAGTCCCTGGTGTTAAAAAGGTTGGGGGCCACTGTACTTGAGGACAGCACTTTTGGTGGAGTAGTGGGAGTGAAGGACAAAGTGAATACTTTATTTTTATTTTTTGGTTATATGAGGCAGGGTCTTACTGTATAGCCCATGCTGGCCTCAAATTTATAATCCTCCTGCCTCAGCCTTCTGATTACTGAGATTATAGGCATGCACTCCCACACCTGGCTCATAGTCTACTTTTTCAGTACAAATCTAGGTATCCTACTCTCCTGCCTAAGAATCATCAGGGTAGGGTGCCTCCTGTCTCCAAAGTCCAGGTCCTTTCTGTGACATACCAACCCCCACAATCTTTTCACTTCTACCTCTGATCTCTGTGCCTTACCTTCTGTGCACATCCCATGTGCTCAGCTAAAAAGAACAAATTGTTATTTACCTTATGCACCCTGCCTTGCTTCCTACCTAGGATGATCGTTCTTATCTTCAAGACTCCACGTAAGCCAAGTGCTGTCGCTCACACCTGTAATCCCAGTGACTCAGGAGGCTGAGGCAGGAAGATTGCAGGTTCAAAGCTAGAGGCACCCGGCACAGTTTAGTGAGACCCTATTTCAAAATAAAAAAATAGAAAGTAAGAGGTGGGGGCCACAGCTCAACATTGGACTGCTTGCCTAGCGTGTATGAGGCCCTGGGTTCAACTCCCACTGCTGGGGCGGGGGGGAAGACTCCATCAAAAAGTACCTTACAGAAGACTTCTTTGGTTCTCCCTATCCCAACTGGCTGCCTGACCTCCTCCTCTGGCTTGGTTTCAGTATTGAGTGTCACGTGTTCCAACATGCCCCTCCGTTCTAGGTAAATGAGAATGGTTGGTCACCGTAGATAAGGGCAGCTGTGGAGTGAGCATAATCCTCAGGCACAGCTGAATTAGGCTGTGAAAGGAGAAGATCTCTTTTCCCACCACCCCCACCTTGTACCTGTACTTCAGAGGTGACCAGACTGGTCCTGCTGCTCCCAGTCTTCCCCATGCAAGTCAGCCTACTTGCCACTCATTATTATTCTTTATAATAGGCTCTTTTGTATATTTTTCACAGGCCTGGTCAGAAACTGTAGTGGTTCTTCACAGTATGCACGGGAAAAGCCTAAACTTCTTACCCTGGTGTCAAAGCCCTACAAGGCATTGTGGTCTAGTGGTTAAACATCTGGCCTCCAGAACCAGACTGCCCAGATTCTAACCCTGGCTCTGCCTTCTACTAGCTGATGACCTTAGACAAGCGATTTTCCCTCTCTGTGCCTTCTTGCCTTCATCTGCAAAATAGAGGTAATAATAGCACCTCCCCAGTGGGCTGCTGTGAGGATGAAGAAGATTGATACAGATAAAGCATTTAAAATAGTGCCTGCTCCTCCCAGCCAGCGGTCAGCCTAATTTGTCTTCCACTCTTCTTGACTTAGGATTTCAGCGCCAGTTAGGGCCTGGGGGTTTCATAGCCATCCCATATGCATGTTTGCATTTTGCCATCTAAGAGTGTCCATTTCTGTCCATTTGTTCAGGTCGTCCCCTAAAAGTTAGTGGGAGTGCAGCATCTGTCCAGCTTTTTAGAGTTTCCCACTTTTATGTCATGTCCCACTTCTGTCTGTGCTGTTTGGCTGGCGTGTAGTGTCTGAGTGCCAGGTGTTGGCACAAATGGTACTCAGTTAATGCTTGTTGATGGTGATGTTGAGAATTAAGACAAGGGGCCTCAAAAAGGGGAGTTCATGGGATATCTGGGCCTGTGGGTATTGTCTCAAGGATCTCCTTTCTCAACAGAGGTCCCCTTTGCTAGAAGTGAAGGGAAACATAGAGTTGAAGACATCCCTGGTCAAGTCCTCTTCCAGACTGCCTCTCCCAGGAAGCAGGCTCAAGAGGGGGGCTGACCAGATGGACAATGCCTTGGAGCCTGCAAGGGTGAGCTGGGTGTGGAGATCTATGCATGTAAACATGCATGAGTGTGTGTGTGTGTGTGTTTGTGCGCGCGCATGCATACATGCATGCGAGGGGTGGGGAGAAGAGAAGAGAGAGCATGAAAATGAGGATAAATCAATAAGGGCAGGTGACTGGACTCCATCCTTGTCTTTCCCTAGAAACGGACCCGAGGCTTGGGTGCAACAACCAAAATCGACACATCCCGCCCCAGAGCACCACCCCTTGCCACAGTGCCACAGCCCCAAGGCCAGATTGCAGGTGGGTTCCAGAGGTGGACAGAGACCACAGGTGTGGAGATGCAGTGCTTTTCTACTCGTTCTTTTCTTTATTTTTTTTCAATTTTAATCTGTTTTTTGAATAGGTAATAACATGTCACTTGGTTCCAAATTCCAAAGGCATAAAGGTTATTACCATATATAGGGAAATTTCCCATCCCACTTCATCCCCTGGCTCCCTGGTTCCCCTCCCCAGGGGCAACTCTGTTTCCTTCTAAAGAAAGTCCGTGGGCATTCAAGCAAATATGGACATAGTCCCCCACTTCGTTCACACAAATCATAGCATGCTTTATGCACGGCTCTTCTTCCTGCTTTTTTTACTTATCTCGGTCCAACTTGCTTTTTTGTATAGCAAATGGTTTCTGGTCCTAAGAGGGATATCCTTAGGGGCTGATCAGACCTAGAGGACAAGGGAAGGTATCTTATATCCAGTCTGTAGAAAAAGTACCTCTCTGCTCCTGGCTCAGCCAGTCCATGCCACCTGAGGTGAGTGTTCTGCTTTTCCCTCTCTCCCCTCTGGACAGCTCGGAAAGTTGCCAGGAAGACAGGACCTCATTGTTCCACAGCTGTTGCTTCAGGTAATAACGCTTAAGAGCTGGGGCTGAAAGAGACGTGGGGTGTGTGATGGAGGGATACTGACTCTATCTTGCTTATGTCAACTCCTCAATTCTCTAGTGTTGAAGAATCAGAAGCCAGTCCCTGCTGTTCCTGCCCAAAAGCCTGGCAGTAGGTGACAAACATAGCCATTGGGTGAGAGGCTGGGATCGGGAAGAGAAGGTGGTGAGTGCCCAGAAAAATCCATTTGGTTTCCTCCTGTCTGGGGGGGAAAGAAGTAGATATGGCATCGAATATGGCGGCTCTGAAGGCCAGAAGAGAGGAGGGATTGAGAGGCGAGACTCCACTGACCTTTGTCCTTTTTTGTGCCCATGTTAGCATCAGCTGCTCCTCCCACAGCAGGAGGGAAGAAACCTGGCAAACGTCCTGCCTGGGACTTAAAGGGTCAGTTATGTGACGTTACTGCAGAGCTGAAACGCTATCGTGAGAAGACTCAAACATTGGCCCAGGAAAACCAGCAGCTGCAGGACCAGCTTGAAGAGGCCCAACAACAGGTCAAGACCCTGGGGACAGAGCACAGCACCCTGGAAGAGGAGCTGGCCAGGGTACAGGCCCAGGCTGAGCAGGGGCAACAGGAACTTGGGAGACTGAGTGTGCATGTCCTGGAGCTGGAAGAGCGGCTGGAAGTGCAGGAGGGTCTGGTGCAAGAGCTCCAGAAAGAACGGTTGGACTTGCAGGAGGAGCGGAGGGCACTGGCTACCCGGCTGGAGGAGCAGGAGGTGAGGGCCAGGTTCCCACACATTCTGATCCTTTTTTCCTATCAGACGTCACTGCCCTTCCTCTTCTGGGTTTCTCTGAAGTTTCTGTGGGCACAGAACTCCTGAGTATCTGTCCCTAGCAGAATGCCTCTGTCTCTAGCGGACTCCTCCTCACTGGAAGCACTCCTGACTGCCCTACCTTCTGCCCACTTCTCCTCATTATTGCTTCCGAGTCTGTAGCTCCCACTGGGGTCTGGGTCTTCCCCTCCTTCTCCGTTCCTCTCATTTTCTTCAGATCCCCATCTCGTTCACAAATCTCTTAGGTTCTCTCTCACCCGCTCTTTCCGTGTCCATTTGACTCCCTGGTGAGCTCCAGCTGGATTGAATTACTTGCAGTCTCTCCAGTGACTCAGGTGTCACTTCTGGCATTTTTCATGTGCATTATCTTTTTTCTGGAATATTCTTTCTATACTCTTGTCTTTCCCTTAGTTCACTCCTATACTTTTGGGTGTCACTCTAGGTATTTCTTACTTATGTCTCTAAATATTCCCACAGTACTCATTATCCTAGTATCATGATTCCCTATTTTCGTATCTCTCTCTTTACCAGTCTGTGAGGTCATGGGGCCAGGGAACCCACCTCCAGTCCCTGCCCTGTCTTGGCCACACACTTTTCTTACTCTTGGTTGCATCTCACCCTCTGTGTCTATTCTGTTCTGTGCAGAGGAAGCTGCAGGCATCAGAAGTAGCTCTGTCCAGCAGCCAAGCAGAGGTGGCATCTCTGCGTCAGGAGGCTGCAGCCCAGGCAGCTCTACTGGCTGAGCGAGGAGATCGTCTCCACGGGTTAGAGATGGAGCGCCGGCGATTGCACAACCAGCTGCAGGAACTCAAGGGCAACATCCGGGTATTCTGCCGGGTCCGCCCTGTCCTTGTAGGGGAGCCCACCCCATCCCCTGGCTTCCTCTTGTTTCCCCCTGGCCCTGCTGGGCCCTGTGATCCTCCAACTCGACTTAGCCTCTCTCGATCTGATGATCGTCGTGCGACACTGAGTGGGGCGCCAGCCCCCATTACCCGCCACGATTTCTCTTTTGATCGGGTATTTCCACCAGGAAGTGGGCAGGAGGAAGTATTTGAGGAGATCGCCATGCTTGTGCAGTCAGCCCTGGATGGCTACCCAGTGTGCATCTTTGCCTATGGCCAGACAGGCAGTGGCAAGACCTTCACAATGGAGGGTGGGCCTGCGGGAGACCCTCAGTTGAAGGGGCTGATCCCTCGGGCTCTGCGGCACCTCTTCTCTGTGGCCCAGGAGCTAAGTGGCCAGGGCTGGACCTACAGTTTTGTGGCAAGCTATGTAGAGATCTATAATGAGACTGTCCGAGACCTGCTAGCCACTGGGACCCGGAAGGGTCAGGGAGCCGAGTGTGAGATTCGCCGGGCAGGACCAGGGAGCGAGGATCTTACTGTCACCAACGCCCGATATGTCCCTGTCTCCTGTGAAAAAGAGGTGAGGACCCGTGGGGACAGGGACTGAGGAGTGGGGAAGAGGGACAGGGTGCCACAGATGGAAGAAGGTGGAGAAAATTGAAAGACAAAGAGTGAGGTGTGAGGATGGGTTATCATATTGCCCTTGGCTGGTGGGCTGTAAGGTAGATCTGTCTGGATAGACCAGGGAATGGAGAGGAATGCTTGCCAGGTGTGTCTTAGGTCTCATTTCCTGCTACCTGCCTGGCTCAGTTCACCCTGGGCATGCTAGCGTCCTGCCTGGTCCTCCACCAGCTAGTCACACTCCTGTCTCAAGGCCTTGACCTAACCACTCCTCCCTGGAGGTCCTAAGGCAGGGAGGCCCTCTGGGCTGTCCTGTCTAAAACTTGCACCCACCTACACACTTTCCCACACTTGATGTTCTTTTATGATTTTATCCCTTAGCCTTCTCAGACATATGTGCATTTCACTTACTTATTTTGTCTCTTTACTGCCCAGAAATAAAGCTTAGAGAGCAGGGGCTTATTCTCATTCACTACCCTACCTGACCTTGTGGACTGACTTCCTGTCTGCCTTTGCCCTTTGCTGCCATCCCCAGGTGGAGGCCCTGCTCCATTTGGCCCGCCAGAATCGGGCTGTGGCCCGCACAGCCCAGAATGAGCGATCATCACGCAGCCACAGTGTGTTCCAGCTGCAGATCTCTGGGGAGCACACTGCTCGAGGCCTGCAGTGCAGGGCCCCCCTTAACCTTGTGGACCTGGCTGGGAGTGAGCGACTGGACCCCGGCTTAGCCCTTGGCCCTGGGGAACGAGATCGCCTTCGGGAAACACAGGCCATTAACAGCAGCCTGTCCACGCTGGGGCTGGTCATCATGGCCCTGAGTAATAAGGTGGGAATGAGGATGAGGGCCAGCTGAGATGTGCTCTGCAGACCCCTATCCTATCCTAATTCCCTGTCCCCCTCAATCCCACAGGAGTCCCACGTGCCTTACAGGAACAGCAAGCTCACCTACCTTCTGCAGAACTCTCTGGGTGGCAGTGCGAAGATGTGAGTGGAGGAGACAAGTGGAGGGGTCTGTGGCATTGAGATGAGGGGTGGAGAGGGAGAAAGTGGAGGTCTGTTCAGCCTCTGCTGACTACAATGCTGGGTTGGCCCCTTCTCTCCACAGGCTCATGTTTGTGAACATTTCCCCCTTGGAAGAGAATGTCTCTGAGTCCCTCAACTCCCTACGCTTTGCCTCCAAGGTACGATTACCAGCAAGCCTAGGCCCTGTCAGGACCTCTAGTGGGTTGTAGACAGCTCCATCTCACCTCCTGTCCTCTAAGCTGGCGGTGCATTTATCCAGAAAGGATTTACATTTGCTAGGTTATCCGGGGTACTACCCACTTGGTACTACCCACCGGGTACTACCCACTACTGACTTCTGAATTACATTTTTTAGAATAGATGACTAAGTGCTCAAAACAATATTGCAAAAAACAAGCTATATGTATGTTTGTATTCTCCTTCTTTGGGAGAAGGACCTGGCAACCCCCTCCCAAAAATCAACCTGCCATTGAAAACCCAATGCACAGCAGAGAAGCACTGACAATAGTGTTTCTCCTGACTCGACGGCACCTAACAACAACAACAACAACAATATTCTCCTTCTATGTATATATATGTGCCTGCAGCTGTACGACTGTGGCATCCGATCCTGTTAGATCTCAGAAACTAAGCAGGGTCGAGCCTAGTTAGTACTTGGATGGAAGACTGCCTGGGACCACAAGGTACTTATAGGCTTGGGAAAAGGACCTGGCAGCCCACTCAGAAAAATCAGTCAGCCTTTGAAGACCCTATGAATAGCAGAGAAGCTATTTTGCCTGCTATTTTAGTGTTTTGCCTACTGTACGTGGGGTCGCTATGAGTTGGACACTGACTCAATGGCACCTAACAACAACAACTATATATATATATATATATATGTAGTTCTACACCTTCTTTTGCTCAAAAAAATTGCCCCCAAGTTACTTCCCATTAGCATTCAGGGATTACCACATTATTCTTGGATCTATGTGGGACTCTATTGTGTGGATATACCAAAATTGATCCACCAGTTCCCTCTACTGGACACTTGGATTGTTTCCACCTTTTTTTTCTGTTTTTGACTGTGTTTTGACTAACCATATACATGTGTCATTTTGTGTTTTTTCAGTTACATTTACTGTCAAGGTAAACAGTCATTGAAATGAGATTGCTGGAATAATGGAGACTTACAGGGTTTTCCTGAACATTTCAAATAGTGTGAATTCAGGCTCCAAATCCTACAAGGGTCAGCCAGTGGCCATGAATTCTCAAGAAGACTTGTTCCTACTACTGGAGTTAAACAAGTCAGAAAGTTTCCTAGCTGTCTGCCTCAGGGGATACTTTTTTTTCATTCTGTTTTACCCTTTTTCTGAGGTAGAGCCCTTCCAATGGGTTTTTACTTTGTTTGGGGTCTGATTATGTCTGCCTTTGTACCAGGCAGAATAGCCCACTGCCTCATCTCCTGCTCCCCGATGTGGCCATCTACGTTGATCAAGTGTACACCTGTGATATCTGGCAAGTTCAATTAAAAATGTTGTGACAGGGCTGGGGTTTTGGCTCAGAGCTTAAGCACTTGGAAGAAGCATGCATGAGGCCCTGGCTTCAACTCCTCAGTACCGCGAAAAAGAAAAAGAAAAAAGATGTGGTTTTTTTCTGAGTATTTTTTTTGGTGTTAGAGATGTAGCCCAGGGCTTCATGCCTACTAAGCGCAGGCCCCACCACTGAGCTACAACCTGCAACCTAACTTTTATTAATGTTGTATCAACATCAATACCTAACAAGACAAACTTTTAATATCCCCTAAACCTGGTTGGGTGAAACTCAGAAAAGTCTTTTATACATTAGGTTTGTTCAAATGAAGATACAAGTAAGGGCCCCTCATTTCATTTGGTTGAAATATCTTTTAAATTTATTTCATATTGTTTTGCTACCTGGTAGATTTAGAAGTTTGATGATATTTGAAATGCTAGTTCAAATTTCTTGGGAGACTTAACAGATGGTACAGTACATTTCTATTGTGTCATATCAGAAAGCATCTAATGTCTAGCTCTACATTTAATAATAACAGTATTAATGTTAGATTAGAGTATGGTCATCCTGATGCATCCATTAAGAAATTTCCCTTTGACTTTTTCATTTCTCATTTAGTGGTTTTACCAAACAACGATCACATCTAGATCAATTATTTCATTAGGGGTGTTTAAAATGGTGGCTTTCTGATATTCTCACTTCTGTTCTTTTAGTCATGATTCTTCTATGAAGACTCTTCCCTTGCCATCTATTATTGTTGTTAGGTGCTGTCCAGTCAGTGTCCAACTCATAGCAACCCTACGTCCAATAGGTGAAACAGTATTACTACTGCTTCTCTGCTATTCGTAGGGTTTTCAATGGCTGATTGTGTTTTGGGAGTGGGTTGCCCGGTCCTTCCCCCAAGCCTACGGCACCTGGTGTTCCCAGGTGGTCTCCCATCCAAGTACTAACCAGGCTCAACTGTGCTCAGCTTCCAAGATCTGATGGGATCAGACACCACAGTGCTAAGGCTGCAGGCTTGCCACCTATAGATATACTTTAAAGATATCGTGAATTCAGTTCTGTAGTACTAGAATAAAGCAAATATTACAATAAATCAAGTCACATGAATTTTTGGGTTTCCCAGTATGTGTAAAAGTTATGTTTATACTATATTGTAGCCTGTTAAGAATTTTGTCTAAAAAAAAGGTATGCAGACCTTATTTTAAAAATACTTTGTTGCACTGGGTGCAGTGGCACACATGCCTGTAATCCCAATGACTTGGGCAGCAGAGGCAGGAAGAGTATAAGTTGAAGGCCATGGGCAGCCTGTGTAACTTATTGAGACCCTGTCTCAAAATAAAAAGTAAAAAACGGGGACTGGAGGTTTAGCTTAGTGGTAGAGTGCTTCCCTAGCATGTGTAAGGCCCTTGGATCAATTCCCAGCACCACACACATGCAAAAAAAGGAGAGGGGGGGAGACAGACAGACACTGAATAAATTAGTTTTAAAAATATAGCTGGACATTGGTGGTTTATGCCTGTAATCCCAGCAACTCAGGAGGTAGAGACAGGAGGATTGCAGGTTCAAGGGCAGAGGCAGCCTGTGTAACTTAGAGACACTCTATCTTAGGATAAAAAGTAAAAAAAAAAAAAAATGGGCTGAGTGGTAGAGTGTTTGCAAAGTATATATGAGGCCCTGGGTTCAACCCCTAAGTACTGCAAAAAAAAAAAAAAAAAAAAAAAAGTATAAAATGGGCTAGAGGTGCAGCTCAGTGTCATAGAGCATTTGCAAAGCATGTGTGAAGCCCTGGGTTCAACCCCTCAGTATTTATGTGTGATAGTTGTTGTTGTTGTTAGGTGCCATTGAGTCCGCTATGGACTCATAGCGACCCTGCATACAATAGGCAAAACCCTATTGTCAGTGCTTCTCTGCTGTTCATAGGGTTTTCAATGGCAGATTGATTTTTTTTTTTTTTTTTTTTCGGTACTAGGGTTTGAACCCAGGGCCTCCCATTTGGATGCTTTGCAAGTGCTGGACCACTGAACTGCACCCCGCGCCCTTTTTTTTTTTTTACTTTTTGAGACAGGGTCTGGCTAAGTTACGCAGATTTCCTCTGGTCTTGAACTTGCGATTCTCCTGTCTCCGCCTCCCAAGCCGCTGGGATTACAGGTGTGCGCCACCGTGCCCGGCCGCAGATCGATTTTTGTGAGTGGGATGCCGGGTCCTTCTCCCAAGCCTACAGTATCTGTTGTTCCCAGGCGGTCTCCCATCCAAGTACTAACCAGGCCCGACCCTGCTTAGCTTCTGAGATATAACAGGATTGGATGCCACAGGGCTATGGCTGCAGACATGTGTGATAGAGCTGAATCCAATTCATAGTGATCCTATGTACAATAACACAAAACACTCCCCTACACTGTCATACAGGGCACTATGTCTGACAGGGCCTCTGCTATTCATAGGGTTTTCAATAGCTGATTATTTTGGGAGTGAGCTGCCAGATCCTTCTCCCAAGCCTAAAGTACTAGTAAAAACCCCCAAAATTTTATTGCTAAAATGTGCTAATAATCGCCTGAATTAGGAAAATGGCACCCATAAACTTGTTTGATGTAGGGTTACCAGAAACCTTCAATTTGTTAAAAAAAATTTTTCTACAAAATGCAATAAAGTGAAATGCGGTAAAATGAAATATGCCCATATTGGGTTATTCTGAAATTCAGTCTTTTTAAGAAAAGGAATGTGAATGCTAAATACTTTTTTGATTTTCAGCATTGAGTTGGTATCCTAGCAACTATAGAGGTCACTATTGAATTTTCATGAGGGGGTGTTACCTTATAGATGCTTAGATGCTTATGTATTTGATGTCTGTCCTTTGCAGTTATTTTTTCTAATGTTCAAATTGCCCCCTCTTTGGCCAACATTCAAGTTGGCTCCAGTTTTCTCTCTTCCTTCCTCTCTTCCTTCCTGTGCTGAGGATCAAACCCACAGCCTTGCACATGCTAGACAAGCTCATTACCACTAAGCCACAAATCCAGCCCTCCTGTGTCTTTATTTCACATTCCTCCTGTACATTTCCTACTCCAGACATGGGAAGATGTTTCCCACCCCTGGGTTTTTGAGACAGTCTCACCATATAGCCCTAGCTGGTCTTGAACCTGCAGTGATCATTCTGCCTCCTGAGTGCTGGGATCACAGGTATGCACCACTACATGTGGCTGAGATGATCCATTTTCTAAGTAGCCATAGTTCCTAAATGAATAGTAATCTTTTGTCTAGATTATTAAGTGCTTTATAGTGAGAGGGCTTTAGGGTCTCTAGTGCAAGGTATTGCTGGTGATGAAAACCTCCCTGCTCCTGGGTCTTCATGTGGGGTTTGTGTCTCATCTCAGGTCTTTCCACTTCCTCCAGACCTAGGAGAACTAACCAATACTGGACTAACCTGAACCTGCCTTCGTGGCCCTCGAGCTGCAAGGGCAGCTCTTGCACCAGGGGGTTGTAGAACTTGGGAAAATCGTGTTTGTTACTTTGCAAGCTTTTTAATCCTGTGTAACTCTGTCCCCAGGTGAACCAGTGTGTTATTGGTACTGCCCAGGCCAACAAGAAATGAAGATGGATCCAGATCCTGTTTGCCCGACTGTGGGGCGGGGTGGGGAGTGGGGGGTGGGGGGTGGGGGGTGAGGGATGGTTAATTAGGTGGAGAGCATTATGTACCCGGGATTATCAAATAAAGAACATTTGCTGTTGCTTTTTAAATAAAGGTTTTATTGGGTATTTTTATGTCTATAAGCGTGGAAGCTGCGGGTCTGTCCCTTCTACCGTGTCTGTTTCTGCAGGCGAGGGCTGAGCTTGACATCTCCCCTTCTAGTGTTTCTCTCCCACCGTTCACAGCAGGAAGCAGCGCCCAGCGCGACCCCCTCGCGCCTCCTCCCTCTCGGTCCCCAGATAATTCTCATCGCGGGCCGCGAGGCCCCAGGCAGACCCGCTCCCGGGCGCGCGGGGATGTGGGAAGGAGCAGGGCGGGACCCAGCGCCCCACAAACCGCCGGCCCGCGTCTCCCGCCCTTTCCTGCCTCCGCATTCGAATTGCCGGGCTCCGGCCAGCCCGCCGCCCATTGGCTGCTGGCGGCGGCGTCACCACCCCCTGGATCCTCCCACCGCCCTGGAAGAGCCCGAGGGCCGAGCACGAGAGGCGCGCGCACGCCCTCCTACTCCCTGGCGCCTCCGCCGCTGGCACCGCCCCGCAGGGAGGGGCTCCGCCTTCCCAGGTGCCGGCGCGGGCGGGGCCGCGCGTGCGCAGAAATGCGCTGAGGCCAACTTGCCACAAGCGGGCGGGGCCGGGGCGACCGCGGGAGGAGGGCGGGGCGCGCGGAGGAGGGCGTGGCGGGGGCAGCGGGAAGGGTGAATGGAGGGCGGGGCCGGGAACCGGGGGTGGGGGCGGGGCTTGGGGTGACCGGGGGCGGGGCCGTTAACGGATGTGGCATGGGGCGGGGGCCCGGCCTAGCGGCCGGGAGGGGCACTCCCTCTCGCCCCAGGGGCGCTTCTCGCCACGGAACAGGGGGCCGCGGGGATCCCCTGTCCCTCCCCGCCCGACTCCACGCGGCCGCGGAAGGGCAGCGGCTCGCTTGGCGCCCTCCAGGTCCGCCGGGGGTGAGGGGTGGAGAGAGGCGGTGCCCGCCCCCTCCGGCTCCTCCCCTCCCCCCGCCGGCCCGGCCCTCCCCGCGCCGCTCGCCCTCCCCGCGTCGCCGCCTCCTGCCGCCGCCGCCGCTTTGGCTGCTGCGTCATACGCCCCAGAGCTGCCGGGACGGAGGGGCTGGGCCCGGGGATCCCCTGGCCTCCGCCTGAGCGCCGCCCGGCGCCCGGCCGTGCCCGCCCCGTGCAGGGGTCTCACCCGGGCCCTGAGTCTGCCCCTGCCCTGCTTCCGGAGGCCCCAGCTGTCACCGGTAAGGAGGCGGCGGGAGGCGCCGCTGGGGGGGCAGGGAGTCGGGGGTCGGCGTGCGGGGCGAGAGCGGGAGCGCCTCGCGGTCCTGGCCCCGGGTCCAGGCTGGGCCGACTCAAGTCCCTCCTCGGACTTGCCATTGCGGGAGCAAGAGACCAGGACTGGGACACGCCCCCCTCCCAGGCACTCAGGGAAGTTGTCTGGCCCAGGGGCAAGGAGCCCCGCATTTGAGGGTGACCTGACATAACCTGGTACCAGGTTGATTGTTGTGAATGAGACACGCAGGCTGGGGGAGATGGCCGTCTCTACTCTCGAAAACATCTCCAGGAAATCTCCCAAACACATGTCTGGGCCACAGACCACCCCAACTCTGATACCTCTAAGCAGCTGGGGAAGGTGAAACTGAGTGGCAGGCTTTATTTCTGCAACCATCATTTCCCCCCAAGATCTCAAGGCCAGGGTTTAATATCCCAGGAGATCTGGAAGCTAGAAAACTAGAGAACTAGGTTATGGGGGGACAGATAGGGACAAGAGAGCCAGTCACCAGAATTGGAAAAGATGGAGTCAAAAGCTGACCAGGGGTGCCCAGTGGTTTCCTACTCAGTTGTCTGAGGGAGCTGGAGATTGGGAGTACAGATGTTTAGTCCTGGATCCTTCATAGGAAAATTGGAAAAGAACATGGGGACGCTTTCTTAACATTCAGACCTCTTTTCCATCTCATTTCTGGCTAGGCCCCCCCAGGATGCAATGGCGCAGCACCCCCGGCTGAGCCGCTCTGGGGCCACCTCTCTTTGGGACCCAGCTTCTCCTGCTCCCACCTCAGGCCCTAGACCTCGACTTTGGGAAGGTCAAGATGTGCTGGCCAGATGGACTGATGGCCTGTTGTACTTGGGCACCATCAAGAAGGTGAGGCCTCCCTGTGATCTCTCACCCTCTCTCCACTCCCCTTATCTACTTCTCGTTCCCAATTCGTCCTCTGTGCTCACCCCTTCCAGGTGGACAGTGCTCGGGAGGTGTGTCTGGTCCAGTTTGAGGACGACTCCCAGTTTCTTGTTCTATGGAAAGATATTAGCCCTGGTGAGATCTTGAAGACCTGGGATTTCTGCATCCTATGGGAGACAGAAAGCTGGCTTGGGGGGCACAGTGGGGTTTGGGGGCTGGCCTCCTGACACTGTGTTCCCTTGCAGCTGCCCTCCCTGGGGAGGAACTCCTCTGTTGTGTCTGTCGCTCTGACACTGTGGTCCCTGGGAACCGGCTGGTCAGCTGTGAGAAGTGTCGCCATGGTGAGAGGATGGGACACTGGGATGGTCGTTGGCCTTGGGACTTCCAGGTGGCCACTCGCTCTTCTCTCTAGCATGGGTCCTGTGTCCCTCCTGCCCTGGCTTGAGCCCCCAGGCCATTGTTCTGGCCAGTTTCCTTAACCCTTCCAGCACTGGGAGAGGCAGCCATGGAATAGGGGTGGCATAAACTTTACAGGCAGAGGGCACCTCATGTACTTCCTTGTCTAACCCTGTCTTGGACAAGACCCTAAATTTCTAGGAGCTACAGTTCCCTCTTTTTTTCTTTTTTTTTTTTTTCAGTATTTGGGAACTGAACCCAGGGCCTCACACATAATTTGCAAGCACTCTGCCCCTGAGCTGTACCCTAATTTATTTTTTGAGGCAGGGTCTTGCTAAGTTACACAGGCTACCTCTGGACTCAAACTGGCAGTCCTCCTGCTTCCGCCTTGTGAGTTGCTGAGATTACAGGCGTGCACAACAGCACCCGGCCAGTTCCCTCACTTGTAACATCAGGATAATGCACCCACCTCAGTAGGACCACTATCGAGAGTTAAATTAGATGGGCAAAACTCTTTCTATCCTAATATCAACCACACAGAAGTGTGCCAATATAATAATTGGTCTATTATCAACCCTGTCCTTACTCAGCTTACCACCAGGACTGCCATGTTCCCAGGGCCCCAGCCCCTGGAGAAGGAGAGGGCACATCCTGGGTTTGCCGCCAGTGTGTCTTTGCGATTGCCACTAAGGTAAAGGCACTTTTCCATTGCTTCTTTGGGAGCCTTCTGCCTACAGCGTCTCCCAGCCTCTCCTCTCCCACTTGTTCTTTCTTTGCAGAGGGGTGGTGCACTGAAGAAGGGTCCCTATGCCCGGGCCATGCTGGGTATGAAGCTCTGTCTGCCATATGGACTAAAGGGGCTGGACTGGGACGCTGGACATCTGAGCAACCGACAGCAAAGCTACTGTTACTGTGGTGGCCCTGGGGAGTGAGTAACGGGGGGGGGGGGTGGCAGGATATGGGATGGGTCTTGTGGGGGTAGATCCTAGGGAATGAAGGAGAAAGAGCATGGTGAGGGGAGCCCTGTGGGACGGGAGACAGTTGAAGACAGTTGAAGAGCAGCATTTGGGGCGGCATCTGGAGGCCACTAATGCTGTGTTTCCCACCAGGTGGAACCTGAAGATGCTGCAGTGCCGGAGCTGCCTGCAGTGGTTCCATGAGGCCTGCACCCAGTGTCTGAGCAAGCCTCTCCTCTACGGGGACAGGTGAGAGCAGGGGGTTTCCCCAGAGGGAGGATGCCCTCCTGCTCTGTGCTCCACCCCCAGTTCCCCACACCCTTCCCCACAGTCCAGTCGTTTCCCAGCCTCTGCAGTACTCCCTCACCTGTTCACCCTCCTTGCTTCGGGTCCTCCAGGGTGGGGAGAGTTCGTCCCAGTGAAGTGTCTTCTCTTCCCTTGCCCATGTGCAGGTTCTATGAGTTTGAATGCTGTGTGTGCCGGGGAGGCCCGGAGAAGGTCCGGAGGCTACAGCTTCGGTGGTGAGCTGGACCAGGCACACCCTCAGCATAGCGCCTTCCTCAGCACCCCCAGTATTTTACCCTCTATGCCCCAGCCACCCCCCTCGGAACTCCCCTGGCTTTTGTAATGCTTTCATGGCCTTGACATCCCATGTTTCTCCAGGGTGGATGTGGCCCATCTTGTCCTTTATCACCTCAGTGTTTGCTGTAAGAAGAAATACTTTGACTTTGACCGAGAAATCCTCCCCTTCACCTCTGAGAACTGGGACAGTCTGCTCCTGGGAGAGGTATGGGGTGGTGAAGTTTGGGGACTTGGGCTGGGACAGGGAGGTGCAGAGGAAAGCAGAAGGCAGAGAATCACTGCTTCCACCATCCCATTACCTCCCAGCTTTCAGACACTCCCAAGGGAGAACGTTCTTCCAAGCTCCTCTCTGCTCTTAACAACCACAAGGACCGGTGAGTTGGAGGGAAGAGGAAGCAAGAGTGAGGCTGAGAGAGAGATGTGGAAGTCTGGGAGGGGAGAGGCTGCAGCCCACCTGAAGGACCACCTCAGCACTGAAGGGCTGGAGGATGGCACGAGGGGAACCTTTCCTACAGGACTGACCTGGCATCTTTCCTCTCCTTGCCCCAGTTTCATTTCAGGGAGGGAGATCAAGAAGAGGAAATGTCTGTTTGGTCTCCATGCCCGGACCCCTCCTCCTGTGGAGCCCCCTACTGGAGATGGAGCCCCCACCAGGTCACTGGTCCAGGGGGGATGGGGGGAAGTTCTTAGGGGTTAGCCTAGAGGGTACACGTCGAGACGTGGGGAGGTCTTGGGTTGTCCGGGAGGGGGCTGGGGGGATAAGGAGGCCTCTTACAGCTTCCCTTCAGGGCAGGGCCCTGGGGGAGGGGTCTCACGTCCCCTGGGGAAGCGTCGGAGGCCGGAGCCAGAGCCCCTGAGGAGGAGGCCGAAGGGGAAAGTGGAGGAGCTGGGGACGCCCTCAGCAGTGCGCAATCAGCCCGAGTCCCGGGAGCAGAGGAAGCAGGCACGTCTGCAGAGGGCACTGCAGGTACAGGGGTGGGGGGAATCCCATGGTGGGGTGTGGGGAGGAATCTAGGATCATGTCTCAGTCCTCTGCCCCTTCTTCTAGGCCTCAGTGTCTCCATCACCCCCCAGCCCTAACCAGAGTTACCAGGGCAGCAGCGGCTACAACTTCCGGCCCACAGATGCCCGCTGCCTGCCCAGGTCAGTGCTCCTCTGCTCCCCAACTAGAAAGACTCGCAGTTATTTATATCTTCCCAACTTTTGTCACCTATAATTCTTTTCCTTCCCCCTTGGCTACCCATTTCTGGTCTTAGAGAGACTTTGAAAAACAAAGTCTCCAACCCAGCATTCCGGGCCCCTCCCAGGGGAAAGGATTTGTCCTCTGCTTCAGGCGCTGACTCTCCCCCTCCCAACCCCAGCAGCCCCATCCGGATGTTCGCTTCCTTCCACCCTTCTGCCAGCACCGCAGGGACCTCTGGGGACAGTGAACCCCCAGACAGGTAGGAGTCTGTTGCCTATTACCAGTGATCCCCCCACTTCCTTTCTTTGGTCCCATTTCAGGTCAGTCTTTGCCCATCTCTGTCTGGACTTATTACTACCTTCTCTCCCTAGGTCGCCCCTGGAACTCCACATTGGCTTCCCCACAGACATCCCTAAAAGTGGCCCCCACTCGATGACTGTCTCCCCTCCCTCAGTCCCAGCCCCCGTGCCAGGTCTTCCTAGACGTCCAGCACCCCCTTCTCCCCTGTGCCGCAGTCTGTCTCCTGGGACTGGGGGAGGAATCCGAGGTGGGGTTGGCTACTTATCCC
Source organism: Pedetes capensis (assembly GCA_007922755.1). NCBI lineage: Eukaryota > Metazoa > Chordata > Mammalia > Rodentia > Pedetidae > Pedetes > Pedetes capensis. The sequence goes on from VMDO01009635.1 coordinate 28,542, forward strand.
GAGGAGACCCTGTCCGGGTTCTTGCTCGAAGGGTGCGGCCTGATGGCTCTGTGCAGTACCTGGTTGAGTGGGGAGGAGGGGGCATCTTCTGAACATCCTGTCTCTGCCCACCTCCCCATCCACACACACCGGCACTTTCATACCCTGACCTCTGACCTCACCTACAGCTGGGATGTACCTGGAGAGATAGGGGGTAGTTCTCCCTACTGCCCAGGCTGGAATCCAGTGGGGGTGGGAAAGAGGCTGTCTCTTCTCTACCCTCTTCATGATTCCTGACCCCCTCATCCTCCTTCCCATTTCCTTTGATGTTATTTTGTTACAGCTTTTTAAATATTTTTAAAAATTATTTAACCCCTGGGAGCAGAGACTGAGGAGGGGGGATGGTAAGGGATCCCAGACTCTGTACCACTGAAATAAAAATAAACAAACAAACCTAGTAGCCATGAGTCATTCTGAAAGGTGGATGGAATACAGGGGCCAGAAACACTTCTCATCTCCCCCAAGCAAATATGCATATGTAACAAAGAAAAAAGCCAAAAAGTAGAGAGAACCAGAGACAGAATTTATTGGGGGCCTAGCCATCACCCAGAAGTCAGAGGGGACTCAAGTATATGGGAATCATGGCACGACTGTGCTGGAGTCCGAAAGTGACTCTGTGACCTGGTGCACCCAGTGCAGGTATGGGGAGTTCCCCTGCTCCACAGGCAAGGCAATCACCTCGGCCACTTCATACGGGTGCACAGAACTGTAGAAATGATGGGGGGGGGGTGTTACTCAAATAGCCAAAGAAGCCCATCCCTCAGACGTAAGCCACTAATCGCCCAAAAGTCCCAACCCACAGCACATAACCCTTGCCTCTATGCATCTCAAAGGTCTTACCGAACAAAATCTGTCAAAGCTGGGACCAAGGAGCTCCGGGTTTTAATCATCTAAAGGGCAGAGATGCACATGAGTCAATCAAGAGATGGGACCAACCCTGGCTCTTTGAAGGATTAGGGAACGGGGAAGTCTTGTTGGGTGGGGATGTTGCTCACCATCAGCACTTCGCTATCTTCCTCGATCTTTCCTTTCCACTCATAGCTGAAGAGGACAGAGAAAGAAGGGGAGAAAGTCTTGGGAAAGAAAGACAACTCCCCACCCCCCGTAAAAGGCTCCCTGGCAGCCTCTCAGGTTAGGTTTGCCCTCTCAACGCTCGTAACTCACATGGAAGTGATCTGAGGGATGAGGTTGACGCACGCCGCCAGGCGCTTCTCTACCACAGCCCTGAAGGTGAAAAGTGAGCCCTATTCAGAGTGCCCCATGACCCAGGTTTTTGCTCTGGCAGTCCAGAGACAGCTGCCAAAGCTGGATAGCAGAACCAGCTCTCTTCCCCACCCCCACCTCTCCTTTCATGATCATCTTTCCGAGGTCCCCACCTAGCGATCTCCTTGGCGACTTTCTCATTGGGGCAAGTGACAAAGGCTGCAGACACCGATCCCGGAATGTAGCCGGAGCCCGTGGCCGGAAAGGGCTGGGACGGGGGGCTTCCAGAGGCCATGGATAGCAGGGCTCGGGGTAGCAACAGAAAGCGGGTGGCCACAGGCAGCAGCGCCGGCATCCAAAGCAGCGAAAGGAGCAGAGAGGCCTGCGAGCAGGAGGCGAATTCAGTCTCTCCCCCACAAATACTCCAGGAAACTGCACCCCGGGTAGCCTTTGCTTGGATGGACACACAAGCTCGCTCCTCCCTCTCCCGCACCCCGACGAGAAATGTCTCCGAAACCGGGAGAGAAACTTGGAAATTTAGGCCCCAGCCTCAGTTTTCACACAACTCTGCAGGCCAACCTTTGAGACTCTGGATGTAGACATCGGTCCAGACGAGGACCGGAAGGGGCGGGGCCGGCACTCACCCCTCCGCGGAGCAGGATTGCGGGCGCCCGCCCCCCTTTCATGAAGCCTATGCAGGGAGAGGAGGGTTGATCGCCAAAGGCCACACGTTAAACGCAGAGGATCCCAAACCCAGGAAGCGCGGCCTCTTCTTACCTGGGTAATCGCCACGTGATAAGAAAACAGCGCACACCATGTGACAGCGAAGATCCGACAGCCGGGAGCCTCCGGAGCCAACCAATCCCGGCCCTCACGTGGCCCGATGGCTCCCGCCTCCCAGCGAGGGGGGAGCAAAAGGCTCTCTGGCCAATCGGCAGCCAGAGCTGAGGACGTGCGCGAAAATAGCACGCCTGGTTTGGTGAGATCCGAAACCGCCAGTTGTTGGCGGAGAGGAGCCGCTGCGGCGCTCCGCGGTCACGTGACGGGGCAGGGCTTCTCGGGAGGCGCTGCCTCCAGGAGTGACGTGGAGGAGGCCAATCGCCTGCCAACCCCGCGGGCCACGTGAAGCGAGAGCTGGCGCTAGAAGAGGGGGCTCGGAGACCCCGCAGACTCGATGCGTCAAGCGGAGTGGGGAGTCCTGCGTAACCCGGGAATGTCCCTAGTAACAGCCCCAGTCCCATACACTGAGAGGCCTTGAGAAGTGGGAAGGGTCTGAGAAGGCTGAGCTTCAGGGGTGCAGAGAGCGCCCCCTGCCCTTTTAGTTAGGACTGGGCTATGGTTTGGGAATGAACCACAATGATTGAAGCCAGCTGTCCCTGGGTAGGGAGCCGTGATTAGGCAGACACCGGCGTGGCACGACAATGGCTAGGTGAGGAAAGATGCATTTGGAAAGGACTGGGCGAGACCCTGTAATGGGATAGAGGATGGTGGAAAGGGCTGAGTGTGCCTCTGCCCTCTGAACTGGAAACCCAAAGCTTGGGACCTAGGAGGAAAGAAGAGGAGAGGTTGCAGATTGGGGTAGGCGTGGTGGTCCTTGTCCCTTCTCTGCCTACTCCAGTCCCCAGGATTGGTCCACCTCTCAGAGTTGGGTCTCCTTTCCTTAACCCATCCCCTAAGGAGCCAGGACCTGCCCTACATAACCTCCCTGGGGCCTGAAAACATCCAGTGACCCACAAATGGAGAGAAAGGCCAATGAGGGGCCAGGGAAATGGGAGACAACAGAAAAAGGGGCTCTGTTACCCAGTAGTCCCCACCTGGCCAAGGTCTGGGGTCTCTGTTGTGGTGGGCGTCACTGGGCCTTTCCCAGGCTCATGTCAGAGTTCTCTCATTTCTCTCTCTGAAGTTAGGATGTCTCTGTGAGATCTCTGTCCGGATTTGGAGTTTGTCTCTGAGCGATCTCTGTGAGGGCTTCCAATATTTGTAGTGAGATCGTTCCCAGGCCCGAGTTTACTTTCGTGGTGTTTTAGGGGTTTCTGTGCTTCAGGGTCCAGCGGTCACCCTCTAGGTCTTTCAGGTTGTACGAGTTTTAGGTCTTTGAGTTCCCCATCTCTGGGCCAAGCATCTCTCCCCGCCTCCCCAAGCCTGGAGGTCCTCCATCCCTCAGTCTGCAGTTTCTTTCCTCTGAGATCTGAGGCTGGGGTCTCTCAGATCTCTCCCTGGGTCTGAGCTCTAAGAGCTTGTTCTGGGTCGAGGTCTTTCTAATCCGGATTTCATCTTTTGCTTTGAGTCTAGATCTCAGGTATCTAAAATCCCCATCATAGGGTCTGAAGTCTAAGACTTCTGTGGCTACGGAGAACCTTTTGGAGACTGGATTCTCAGATTTTCATCGTTGCCTCCTCTCTCAGGGGGACTGGGGTCTTTTTTTCCCCCGAGATCAGGGGTCTCTCTTCCTGTAGATTTTGGGTCTGTCTCAGATGAACCAGCTGTGTGTGCAGTGCGGTGAGGTATCTTTCTGGGGCTGGGGTCTGTGGGTCTCTGAGTCTGGGGTCTGCATCTGCAGCACAGCTGACTCTCTGGGTGTCTGAGTCAGGGGTCTCTGCCCCATCTCCTCTTCTCTGGGTCTCCCTGACTAGGGGTGGGGGCTGCAGTCTCTCCCTCCTCCTCCTCCTCCTGCTCCTGCTCTCTTCGCTCGCTTCCCCCGCCCCCCTCTCGCTCGGCTGCCGCTGCTGCCGTTGGCTCTTCTTCTCCTCCTCCTCCTCCTCTCTCCTCCTCTAGCTCCTCTCCGCTCCTCTCTCCTCCTCTCTCCTCCTCCTCCTCCTCCTCCACCTCCTCCTCTTTCTCCCCCTCTCTCTCCCCCTCTTTCTCGCTTCTCTTTCTCCCCCGTCCCCCCGCCCCCTCCCCCCAGGCCTGATGAGCAGGTCTCGAGCCTCCATCCATCGGGGGAGCATCCCCGCGATGTCCTATGCCCCCTTCCGAGGTACGGTGGCGGGGGGAGGAGGAGGGCCAGATGGGGGGGCGAGAGGGGGAGGGGCAGGGGGCGGGGGGAGAGCCGGGGCGAGGAGGGGAAGGAGCGGCTGGAATGGAGGGAGAGGGGAGGGCCGGGAGGCAGGGGTGGGAGCAGTGGGGAAGCAGGAATTGGAGGCTGGAGGGATGGGGAAGGTGAGGGGCCTGGAGGGGGCCGAGGGGAACGCGATGAAGGGGCGCGGGAGCACCGGGAAGGGAGGAGAAGGTAGAAGGGTAGGTTGGGGGAAGAGCTGCCGAAAGGATTTGGGGGTGGGAGCTGAGTGATGAGGAAAACATCAAGGAAATCGAGGCAGAGCCTTAGGAGAGAGGCCAGCAGGGGAAAGGAAAACACCGGGCTGAAAAGGGAGGCCAAGAGGGTTGGGGGAGAAGATGTGGTGGGGGGCTCCGAGAATGGTAGGGGTTAGGAAAAGAGAGGAGGATGGAGGGAGAGAAGGGGCCAGATGGAGAGAGAGGGTGGCAGTGGGGGGGATGGAGGGTCCAGATGGAGGGAAGAGAGGAGAGAAAGGGAAGGGGTTGGGGGAGGGGAGGCCAGGGCAGGGGGAGGGCCAAGTTATGTATGTTTTTGGGGGGGTGATGGAGAAGATACAAGTAAGGTTAAGTGACTGGGAGGAGGGGCCAGGTTAGGACCCTGCCCGGGACTCCAGCCCTCATTAGGAACCTTGACAAGTGAAATGCAGCCCCTGGGGTCTTCTGTGCTCTCTTTGCTTCACCACTTTTATCCCCCTCCCCCACTCCCACCCCTTACTTCCATTCCCCCTCCCTTCCCCTGCTGTCCATCACCTATATCTTTCCCCCCATATGGTGTCCGTTCTTTATATGGGTCCCCCTTCTGTCCTTCCCCTATATGAGTGCTTTCTCTGATGTCCATTCTCTCTTCCTCTTTTCTATGTGGTAGCCCCATTATATCTACACACCCTCTCCACCCACTTCTTAGCCCTCCTGTCTTAGTCCCCCCATATTGGGTCCTCCTCATTTCCTCCACCCCATGTCTACTTGAGCACTTCTGGTGCATCTCTTTGTCCCTAGGCATTTACCATCATCTCTGCCTCCTCCTCTTTTAGGTCTGTCCTGCTACTGTCCCCTGGCCCATCTTCTATTTCCTACCCCACTCCTCACTCATCACCACAGTCTGTGCCTACTCACTTCCTTTAATACCCTAGCCTTTATCACCATCCCCCTTCTCTTCTCTACTTCCTGGGCTATTGAAGATTTGGGGTACAAAGACACTGAGGTTTTGATGGTTGGAACAGGGGTTCTGAGGGATCCCCATCTGAGCTCTTAGGGGCCTTCTCATTCCAGCAAATTTTGCCCCTTTCTCAGCTCTGTTCCTCAGCCTCCCAGGACCAATATCATTCTTCCTTAAGTCCAGACTGTGTGCGTGTGTGTATCCAGAATTGTCCTTAAGCTTAGTTCCCTGGGTCCTTCCCTGCTCACAGGAGAAAGGTGCCCCCTGAAGTCTACCCTGCTTCCCTCCATTGCCCCCTGAACCAGTCCCTCCTGTTATGGTTCTGTGTATAAACAGACTCTTCCTCTTGGTACACCAAGTGTGTGAGTGCAGTGGGCCTGTCGCCTGCAGTGCCTGAGGTCTCAGGGTGTTGGTGTTACTGGTCTTTGTATGTAGAGCATATTGGGCAGTCTCTAAGATGGTGTTGAGACAGTGAAGGTTTCAAAGTATTATGGTTTCCAGATCCCTCTGATCTGCAGGTTAGGTGAGTTTGAGGGATGCATCCGTTGACAGAAAGGGGCTGGATTTTTAAAAATTCCTATTCAAGGCATTGGAATGAAGCTCAAAGGCCAGTCCTCCTGCAATATACCCATGTTAATTATCCAACCAAGGTGACAGAATTTGACTTTTCTTCCTGCAAACGCCCTCTCCCTCTGATACCTTAAGCCTAATTTCTGTCACTTTGATATCACTCATCTCTCTGCCTTCTTTCTCACTCCTGTAGTGCTGCCCACCCTGGGTTCTGGTGATGGTATGTGGCAATGGAGTTGAAAGGACAGGTGATTTGTGAGGGGAGGAGAGTATGGTAAAACAGCAAAGATGGGGAAGGTGGGCCCCAGAGGCACTTCTGAGCTTTAGCCTACTGTTGTCTTCTGGAAGCTTTGTGCCCATCTCTAGCTCTCTTCTTGGCAGGCCTCCTGTCTTCAGTTCTGGATATTCCATTCTTCCCTCCACTTTCTTTTTTAAGCTCCTGAGCCTTGAAGAGGCTCCTCACCTATGGAATTGGCCTTCATCCTGTCTGAATAGTAGGTGGGGAGGGAGGGGAGGATTGAATCTTTGATCACTGCACATGGAATCAGGGAAGAGACCAGTTTGGTCTCCATTCATCCAAACAAGGGCATATTTCCCACCTTACCCTGCCCGGGCCTCTCCACAGCCAAATACAGACAAAAGCCATCTTCTCCCTACTACCAGAACCAGAACTTTCTCCAAAGGATGAACAGAATGGAATTAGGAGAGGAGGGAGGCAAGGCGGGAGGGGTGGCCTCTCATGTCTGCCTCTGTGAACAGGCAAGGCCCCTTGACTTCCTCTCCTTTCCAAATGTTTAGGTCTCAGAATCTCACATCATGAACATTCTTAGATACCCCCATCCTTCTTTCCCACAGCTGTGCAACTTCCCTCTTCCTCTCTTACGGATGTGTAGTTCCAAGTTCACCTTAATAGTGGTATCCTCTCCCCAGACACCTGCCACTAACCTGTGTGTCTTTCTTCTGCCACTTCTGCTGCATCTCCATCTTTTTATTTTCCTCAAGTGGATGGAGAGCTCCCTTACCTTTCCCTGCACCCAACTGTGTCCTCTGTCATAATTCCCCTCCCTGAACCACCCCACTGTACTTTGCCCCCAAATATCTATAGTCTCCTGTGATGTGGTTCCCCTCTTCCCTTTTCCCCAGGTGCAAAGGCTGGGCTTCTGTTCCTCTGAACTACCAGGTTCCTCACCCTCAACTGGGATCTCTTTAGGCGGTGGGGCTCCCTTCTCCCACTCTGTGGACTCTTCTTGCCATTTTAGGCCTCTGCTCCCAAGTACATAGAGCCTCCTTTACTATTTCTGTGTGTCTCTGCCCCCCAGATGTACGGGGACCCCCTATGCACCGAACCCAATACGTTCATTCCCCATATGATCGTCCTGGCTGGAACCCTCGGTTCTGCATCATCTCGGGGAACCAGCTGCTCATGCTGGATGAGGATGAGGTGAGCAGGGTGAGGAGGTTGGGAAGACCACTCGGTAGGGTGGGGGAGCGTGCGGAGAATGATGGGAGAGTCTCCGGTAGGGAAAGGGAGAGAGAAGCAGAGAAGGCAAAGCAGCATTTACAAGCCACTGAGATTTGGGATGGGTGTGATAAAAAGGACAGTTACCCTCTCACCTTAGCCACGGGGGTCTCTGAGGGCCATGGGCAGTGTTGGGGAGGAGATGTGGTCCTCAGGATTTGGGGTAACTCCTGTTTCATCCCATCCATATTCTGGGATAGGTTGGAATGGGGGTGGGAAGCTGAAGGGCTTGGAGAAAGGGTGAAGAAATGGGAAAGGCCTTGCTTCCAGAGTGATCCTCAGACCCGGCCTCTTCCCCCTCTTCCCCTGCTGAGTAGGACCCATCACTTACCATTCCCACCCCCAGCCCTGTCCCCCATCATGGGGCACAGCGCAGGGAGGGGAAACTGATAGATCCAGAGAAAAGGCAGGGGGTAGCGGGGTTTGGAGTAAGTGGGGGGGGCTGGAGGATACTGGGAGAAATGGCAGAGGTCACTAGATCTTGGCATGGAGAGGGATAAAGACTGCAAGTGCCTGAGATCAGAGTTTAGGGAGACACTGAAAGGGATTCTGGTTGGATGAGAGGAAGGAATATAAAGGAGGAGGAGAAGCTGAGGGCAGAGGGGAGCTGGGGGTAGAGGGAGAACCTGAAGGAGTAGGACTAGGAGAGGGGAGAGGCTAGTTAGAGTGAGGGAGACAAAATGGACAGGTGAGAGTGTTATGGCAGGAAGTGGCTATGTAAGGTCTGAGAGCCAGGGCAGTGTGGACTCCAAAGCGGGAGCAGGGTCAGCAGTAGCGGGTCCATCAGAAGAAATGAAGGGGGAATGCTCCACAGGTGGGATTCAGGCATGAGGGTCACTTAGGGGCTGAGCATTAGAGAGTGGCAGGATACCGTGGAAGGCCGGAGAAGTGCTGAGATTCGTGCCTGAGAATGGTGTGGTGAGGGGGCTGGGATTGGAGTCAGGCCTAATCAGGATGTCAGGGGTTGTGATGGGGAGTGAGCGTGGAGAGATGGCTGGGTGGAGAAATGGCTGGGTAAAGAGCTTCCAGACCACAGGAAAGTAGAAGTGCCTTGCAAAGGAAACGGTGATTCTGAAGGGGAGAGGTGGCTTGGGCACTGGAAGGCATCTGAGTGATTCAGTAGTGGTCATCAGCCTGTACCAAAGATTTGGAGTCTAGGATGAACTGGGAAAACTGGAACCAATATGAGCGGGGACTGTTATAGGATGAAGCGACAGAACAGCGGGTGGGGTAATGAAGGAATCACAGAGAGGGGGACAGAGAGGACCCAGCTGAGAGGCAACAGGAATGACCAGAGTCTGGGACAGGAAGGTGTGGGGGGAGGCGGGTAGAGCAGTGTGTGGGGGCCCAGGGAGGTGGATGAGGGCTGGTGCTGGGAGCTGGTGGGGGAGTCTGGATCCTGTGCTCATGTGAGGGGTGGAGATTGGGGCAGAGATGCCCAGGGGGAGATGGAGATGAGGCTCAGGGAAAGGTAATGGCAGAGGGATGAAGGGAGCTGAGATGTGGGCTGGGGGCAATGGAAGATGAAAGGTGGGGGGAGGTGACCAGGCCCTCTGGGGGGAGGGGAGGTTGGGTCCCAGTCTGGCCGCAAGCCGGGCGTGGGAGGGAGACAAGCTGTGGCTCCTGATTATAAATGCAGCTTCTGCTACCCCCGTGACAAGCTTGAGGGAGAGAAGGGGGTAAGGGAGGTGGGAGGCTGGGAGAAAGGTGGGGAGAATGGACGCCCTGAAGGTCAAGGGGGAAGTGGGCTCAGGAGGTAGCCCGGGAAGCATCCGTCGGGGTCTGGGGGAGGTCTTGAAGGGTGCTTCATGAGAACTGGGGGGAGGAGAGGCCAGGACAGGAGGCCCGAGAGAAAGGCCGAGGGGCTGGGGAGAGGGGAGGCGAGATCCCCCGCCCAGAGATACCTGCGGTGTGGCGCGGCCAGTGAGGCCTGACACCCCCGCACCCCCACCCCCGACCTCCCCTAGATACACCCACTTCTGATCCGGGACCGGAGGAGCGAGTCCAGCCGCAACAAACTGCTAAGACGCACGGTCTCTGTGCCAGTGGAGGGGCGGCCCCACGGCGAGCATGGTACGGAGGCCGAGCTGCGCGCGGGCCCGGCGCGGGGGGCGCGGGCGGGGCGGCGCGGGGGGCGGGGACAGCGCCCGCATGCCCGGGCGACGGCGCCCCCGCCTGGGCTCCGCCGCGGGAAAGGGGCTCCGGGGCTGGCCTGCGCCGCCTCTCTCGGCTCCTCTCCCCCTTTCCTCCAGCAGCGAAGTTTTACTGCTCCCGGCGCTGTAAAAATAGGCGCCTTAGATCTCCGGCCTCCCGGCCGGGCGCTCTCCCGGCCTCCAGCCCGAGTCTGGGATCTGGGCGAGGATGACCCAGTTCCTGCCCGCCCCGCAGACCTCTGTCCCACCCCCACGCGCCCGCTTCTGCTCCCAGATCTGGCCTGCGCCCCCTCCCTCTTTTCTTGCCCCCCTTTTTTCTCCTCCACTGCTTCTATTTTCTGCCACTGTCTCGCCCCCTCTCTTTTTCATCCCCGATTTCTCTTATTCCCCGTGCCCCTCTTGGTCCCCTTGTCATCCCCTCCGCTCCCGGTGGAACTTCAGCAGCCCTCCATCTCCTCTCCTTTCTGTCTGCAGCGCGATCTGCTCAGGCTGTCTCTCCAACTCTCTCCCTCTCTCCATCTGTCTCTTCCCGTCCCTCCCTCTTTCTGCCCCCCACCCCCCTCTTTAGTCATTTAAAAAAAGATTTTTGTCTTCCTGAGAAGTTCGCTTAAAAGGTTTCCATGGGAACAGTGAGGGGAGATGAAGGCAGAGAACAGAGATCTGCAGCCAAGGTGCAGAGAGACGCCCTCGGTCCTCGGAAGCCCCTCGACACTGCCCCCTTCCTCTGCATTGCCCTCCCAGGACCCTGGATCCAGGTCCCCCATCCCTCTAACCTCTAGGTGACCCCCTTTCTCCCACCAGCTCCCACTCCCCTCGAGGATCCAGGCTTCCAGTTGCTTCCTTAGAGAGCCCTGTCTCTGTCCCTTGGCTCCCTCCAGCCCCCCTGCCCTTGGGGGCCAGCTTTGGGACCCCGGGCAGGTGGTCAGGGATGCGTGTCATTGTCATGGCAACCTCTGACCATGAGTGTGTGTGGGTAGCACATCGCTGTGAGGCAACGCCAGGTGGAGGTGGTGGAGTGTGTACAGAGAATGTGTTGTGATGTCTGTCACCTTCATGTGGTTGTGTGTACGTGTGCATATCATGTGCGTGGCCGGTGCCCGCGTTCGTGTGCGCGCATGTGTACCTGTGTGCCCAGGCCAGCATGGTCACATGCTCGTGGAGCATGTTTCTCCTGTGTCCTGTGGTTGGCCGCTCTGCCCACATATTCTCCATCTTTTTTCTTACCCAGAGTCCTCAGGGCCTGGGGGGGTCTCTGCCATGGGTCTCATGTGTTTCGGAAGGGCGCACCGTGTATGGAGTGTGGGGGTCGCATATATATGTATATATATGAATGAGTGTGAAGGGCCGCAGGGGTATATACACATTGTAGGGAGATCTAGCGAAAGTTGATAGCCGGTGAACGTTTGGGGTCTTCAGAGGGACACGGAACGTGCGGCCCATGGAGGACGTGCAGGGGAAACAAGGGTTGTTGGGGCCGCGGGGGCTCCGGGCCGAGAGGGCGTTTGCAGAAGCTGTGGACGCTCAGCCCAGGAGAGGTCGCAGGACCTCGGAGGGGCACCGGGATCCGGGGCTCCTCCTCCGCTGGGTGGAGCCGCCAACCCGCGCTCCCTCCGCGTTATTGGGGGGGGGGTCTGTCCAAGAGGCGATGGTGGGAGGCCGGGGCGTCTTTGGGGGTCCCCTCTCCCCCCTCCCCCGTCCCTCTCGCACCGTCTCCGGGAGACAGGGCTCGTGACAGAGGCGGCCACGGCAGCAGCGGTCGCCTAGCAACGGCGGCGGGGCCCGGGCAACGGCGGAGCGGCGGGCGCGGCGGCGGAGGGAGCCGTCCCCGCGCCGTCACCGCGGCCGGCCGGCCGTCCCGGGCCCCGCCGCCGCCCACAGCGCGCTGGGCGCGCCAGCCGGGCCGCGCCGCCCCTGTCCCTCCGCACGCGCCCCTCCCCCGCGCAGGGGCGGGACCCCTCCCCCACCCCCACCGCTGGGACGCCCCAGACCCCCGGGGGGCGGTGCGAGGT
>VMDO01009635.1:40344-76275 GCA_007922755.1 Pedetes capensis
GGGGGGGGGGTCTCGGAGCCTTGCTGAGGGGCAGCCATGTGTTTGCGTGTGCGTTCGTGTGCGTCCATGCCCCTGTCCTCTGTGTCGGTGCCATGTGCACACGGAGTCCAAGTCCTCGTGCACACATGTGCAGCCAGCCCTGTCTCATCCCCCTCTGTCCCCTGCCATAAAGCCTGTTGGATCAGCCACTGGGCTGTAGGGCAGTGCGTGACCTTACTGATCTGTGTTACCTCTGACCCCAGACATGCAAGTCCATGGCACGGGAGGCTGCCCTCCCATCAGTCTCTTGTGTGCAGGAATGTGTGGCTTGCTGCATGCACAGCATTTCCTGTGTCCCTGGTGGCAGGGGTGTCTTTGCATGTGTTTCGGCTTTGGCCTGAGTATCTATGTCAATCCCAGCATGGGTGTCCAGGGCGTGTCTGGATGTGGGTGGTGTGCAAGTGGTGGTGGGGATAAAGTGTGTGTGTTGCTTGGAATCCTACTGTGCATGAAACACCTTTGTGCTAGGCAGGTGTGAGCTCTCTCTTGGTCCTGGAGTGGGGACAGAAAAGCTCAAAAGGGAAGGAGTGGTGTAAAGAGGAAAAGTGGGGAGAAGAGGAGAGAAGAGGAATGAGAAAGGCTTCAAAAGAAGAGCAGGGAGCCAGGGAGAAAGAGGAGCTGGAGAATGAGGATATGGGAGAGCTAAGCCAGACTTGGATGAGGGAAGAGGCTTAAGATGGGGAGTTGGATGGAGATGGTGGGAGAGGAAGAGGCCTGGGAGCTGGGGAGGCAGGGTGAGGAGGGAAGCAGGCCTTTCCATAAAGTGATCTCTGAGAAGGTGGGGAGATGTGAGAGGGCACTGGCTTCATGTGGGGCCTGTAGGATCAGGGGAAGCTTATGATGCATGGTGAGGCCTGTCATGGCACATTGTCCCCCATTTCTCTGCTCCCTATCCAACTCTGTCCCTCACCTTTTTCTGGCAACTTTTCTTCCCTGGCTCCCCTTGCTAGCTGCCAGCTAGCTGGGTGCGGAGAAGAAAAGCCAAAGGGAAGGCTAGGGTTTTGGGGGATTGAAGGGCAGGGGGAGATTCTGTGGGCGATGGCAAGATTAGAGACATTGGAGGGGCGGGAATCCAAGCCCTTGCTGTGTGCGTGTGTGTGAGAGTGCAATTGTGTGTGTATACAGGGTGTGTACATGTGTGGGTGTGTGCACAATGCCTGTGTTACGGGTCTGTGTAGGTGGCTGTTATGTGTGTGCATGCGTGTATACATCGTGCAGGGATGGGACAAGGAGACCCAGCATCGCAGTGTTTGCTTTTCAGGTTTGCTGTGTGTGTGTATATGGCTGTGTGCTGTGTTCTCTGTAGATGTCCCTGAATGCAGGGTTCTGCCATTCTGCCTCTGTGTCACTTTCCTCTGTGTTTCTGTTCTTGTCCTTGCGGCAGTGAGAATCTTTGTAAGCGTGTGTGTGTTTGGCCTCCACGTACCTGTGAGTTGTGTGTGAGTTCATAAATCTTAGTTCTTGATAATATGTCTTAGGTTATGTTACTTCCAAGAATCAAGCAAACCAATTAGCAAATTATTTTCCCCCGTTAATGCTTTAGTTCTAAAGCAAACTATGAGTGTATTTAAAATTAGACTTAAGCCTTTATTAGGGGAGGTTGTATGTAAAAGTAATGGCTGAATTTGGTTCGTTGGATCGGGAGTGAGGCAGCTGTATCTGAGAAATGCTGAGAACTGAGCTGGGAAGGAGGTAGCCAGGACCCTTGGATGATTTGCTCCTGCTGTTTTCTCTGATAGCAATCTCAGATGCTGGTGCTGGAGACAGGAAAGAGCTGGGGAAGGAGAGGGCTGTCCTGAGACAGAGTGGATGTGGCTATACTTTTCATGTGCATGAAGGATGCTTGTGTTTGGGGGGTATGGGGATTCCTTTATGCGGTCGAGATCATGGAATATACATCACACAGGGATGGGGCATGGCATCATGGTGTACTTAAGCATGTATCTCGGGTTAAATTTGGTATTCCCCTGCTTGAGGGACATGAGTGGTTTTAGGGTTACATATCCATTTCCATAGTGTGTTGCCCACATGATTGCCCAAGAGACTCAGGCCACAGCGTCCACACCAGCAGCTCTGGTGTGGGTGTCTGGGTTCAAGGATGTACTACCCTGTGGCAGTGCTCACAAATGTCTAAGTATGTGGACCCATGGTCCCCCCGTGCTCATGGGTGTCTATGTCTCATAAGCACATAGATCTATATTTATCTTTTGTATCATGGCTCTGATGTACACGTACCCCCACAGCTCAGTGGATATGTCTGTGCTCTGCACGTGTTCCTGAGGGACTGATAGGGTCCTTGGGTCACAGGATCCAGATTTTTGTGTGTAAACCTGGGTGTTCAGGTAAAGGGAAGCCAGGGGCTGATTCTAGGGCATTTGTCGTTTGGGAAGCAGGTAGGGAAATGTAGCATGGCCCTCCCTTGTTCTGTTCTGGAACTGAGAGGGTTAACAGGCAGCTCTTCCGGTCTGCCCCCCCACCAAGCCTGTAGCTTCTTGTTGCCGTGGAGATGGTGGCCCCGCCCCTGATGCAGCACCTGCCCCCCCATTGGCTGCAGTGGTGACTGTGGGGCTGAGGGGGGAGCCCAGGCCTGGGCAGCCATTCTGAAGCTGAAGCCGGAGCTTGGCATCCCCCCACTTTCATTTTCCTCCAGCCCCTTGGCCCCTCTCAATTCTCTGGCAGCAGAGCCTCAGCTTCTCTCTTCCGAGATAGGATCTCTTTAGGCTCTTGGCAGGCTAAGCTTCATCTGCATCCATCTCCCTTCCTCTTTCTCTCCTACCTTTACCTGGGAGTCCCCAGAACCCCCCTGCCTGTCCTCCCTACTCCCTGCCCACTCCCCTGCATTCCTTTTTATCCCCTTCTGCCCTCTCGTGCCACTGCAGTGCACGTGGAGCCTGCTCCTTCTCCCCTCCCCCCTTCCTTGGATTTTCTGTCCCCTGCCACGCCTCACAGGTCCTTTCTGAGCCCTCCCCCTCCAGTCCAGGGAGGGGGGTCATGGGAGGGAGTTCTGACAGACAGGGGCTCTGGGAGGTTGAGGGCTGGCGGAAGATGTCCCCAGCTGGGAAGAGAGGAAAGCCTACCTATGGCAATGACCTTTAACCCATCTTCCACCCTCAGCTAGGCCCTTGGGGGAGGGGGTGCCAGGGACCCAGCCTTCGTGGATCTCTGGTATCTGTCATTACTGAGGTTGAACAGACCCTCTGGGCCATGCCCCTCTGCTGACTGCCAACCCCAGTCATGGGCTTAAGGCCTCCCACCCCGTCCCCCTCGGGGGGCTCCGGCTCGGGTTCCTTGCCCCCTCCTTCCCACCGCCAGCCACTCCGCCGCCGCTGCTCTTCTTGCTGTTTTCCGGGGGGTAGGTGAGGCTGGAGCTGAGGGGCAGAGGGAGGCGGGGATGCACTGGGGCCAGGATGGAAGCCTGGGTTAACAGCGTCCCTCTCATCCCCCTTCCCACCTTCCCGGGGCCCTTTCCTCCCCTCCAGAATACCACTTGGGCCGCTCGAGGAGGAAGAGTGTCCCAGGGGGGAAGCAGTACAGCATGGAGGCCGCCCCCGCCGCACCCTTCAGGCCCTCGGTGAGTGAATGAAGTGCCTGCCAGATGTGGCTCACAGCTGGGCCTCTGCCCTGCCAGCCCCAGCTGGAGCCCTAGGATTCTAAAATAGGGGGCTGGAGGGAGCGATTTTGTGTGTATCCCCACCTCTTCGGTTCCCCCTTGTTAGCTCTGCCCCCTTCTTCTCGGACTAGCCTCCCACCTTTTCCAAGCTGGGGTGTGTTTGTGTTTGTGTGCACCACACACACGGCACCCAGGGGAGCGAGGGAGACAGACCAGTATTAGGGTTCCTATCCCTCTTCCCTCGCCTCTAGAGACTCTCCTTCTCCCCATCCCACCTTCCAGGGGCTCCCTGCCAGCTGAGGGGTGACTGGGTAGAACTAGTCCTACCCCAACCTACCCCTGTCCCGTTCCCCCCCAGCAAGGCTTCCTGAGCCGGCGACTAAAAAGCTCCATCAAACGCACGAAGTCACAGCCCAAACTTGACCGGACCAGCAGCTTCCGCCAGATCCTGCCTCGATTCCGAAGTGCTGACCATGACCGGTACTGGGGCTGGAGTGGGGGAGGAGATGAAGCGGGACTCTGAGTGGCTGGGGAGGGAGGGGCTATCTTGAGGGCCAAGGTTGAGGGCTCCTTTGGGAGATGTAGTGCAGGGACCGAGCAGAGAGGAGCTGGGAGAGCTCTGGTGGGCTGTAGGGAGGGGACCTTTAGAGGCAGGAAGGAGGGTGAGTGTGAGCCAGGGCAGGCTCCTCAGGTGCACAGGACAGGCTCCGGCCCAAGAGCAAAGGTGCTGTACAGAAGGACAGAGGAGTGACAAAGCCTGGCCAGAGGAACATTTAAGGAATCCAAGGAGGAGGGCAGTGGGGCTCTGGGGCAGGTTGAGGGAAGGGCAGGAAATATAGGGCAGCAGGCTGGGGTGGGGCAAGGGGTGATGGCTGTGACTGGATGAAGGCTAGGGTTCAGGGACCTCAGCAGTGGAAGAGGGAAGGGACAGTGTAGAGCGTGACAGAGAGGGGAGCTGGGACAGGTATACAGGGTGGTAGAATGGGGCAGGGGTTGGGGCACAGGCTGCAGGGTGGGGGCCCATGGAAAAGCATCTTCCGAAGCCCAGAGGGAGGCCCACTGAGGAGGCCTCTTGCTGTTCACCTCTGTTGTCTTCTTGGGGTCCCTCTCTGGGTTTCCCTCTTACCTGATCACTCCCCGGGGAGAACCCTGTCCGTGTCTGACTGCCCCTGGGGGGATTGGGCAGGTAGGGAGTTTGGGGCGAAGTGAGTCACACCTTTCCGTGCCCCCTCCCGTGTCTCACCAGAGCTGGATTGGGGCCAGCAGGGGGTGAGGGCATGGTATTCCTGGCCGCGGGGGCGGGGGCGGGGGGCCAGGAGCCTGGCGCTGACGGCAGCCAGAGCCTGTGATGAGCCTGTGATGACGGGGCTGCTATAAATAACTCCATGGAGGCTCCCACACCCAAGCTCCCCCTCCCTCGTCCCTCCTGCTTGCTACTCTTGCTGTCCTGTCGCCTGTTTCTGTGTCCCCAGCCCCCTTCATCTCCTCCACGGTGATTTCTGCCCTTCATCCCGTCTCCAGGAGCCTCTCCCCTCCTCTGTCTTGCTGCTCACGCCTTTGCTCCTGCCTGCCCTCCACTGCTTGCCCCACCTCTTCTTCCCGTCCCCAGCTCCAGTCTGGCTCCAGTCTGACCTTCATTCAGCTCCTTTCCGCCCACAGCTTTTTTCCTATTTCTCCTGGTTTTTCCTCTTTCTCCTGGTCCTACTAAAACCTGCCCTCTTACCTTACTCATTCATTCATATTCATACTTTGAATCATGAAATGCTTATTAGGCACTTGCTGTATGCCAGGCCCAGGCCAGACACTAGGGTGTCTTCAGTGTGCCTCCAGTATTTCGTTTTTAGTTTTTCCTTATATTGAGGCTCTGGTTTCTGGGGTCACTTAGAGGTCGTACCTACAAGTGTCTAGGCCCACTTTTATTGTTGTCTTTTCCTTTTCTGCCATAGTCTATTTTTGGGTTGAGGTACTTCTAAGTGTCCCCAGTTCTAACTCCCTAGGAATGACTGAGGGTTGTTGTTGTTGTTGTTGTTGTTGTTGTTGTTAGTTGCCGTCGAGTCGGTATCCGACTCATAGCGACCCTCTGTACAACAGGGGAAACACTATTGTCAGTGCTTCTCTGCTGTTCATAGGGTTTTCAATGGCAGATTGATTTTTTGGGAGGGGGTTGCCAGGTCCTTCTCCCAAGCCTACAGCTTCTGGTGTTCCCAGGCGGTCTCCCATGCAGGTACTAACCAGGCCCGACCCTGCTTAGCTTCCGAGATCTGACGGGATCAGATGCCACAGGGCTACAGCTACAGGCTTGACTGAGGGTTGGGGGTTGCTTATAGGGTCCTGGTTTCTTTCCTCCTCCCTGTTCTTCCCTGTGCGAGGCTGGGTTTCTTCCTCCAAGTCAGTGTGCCATGTGAAGAGGTTTGGGAGGCCTTCTGTCCATGTCTCCATTCTAGTGCTGCACAGTGAAGCAGGAGCCCTGAGTTGTTAAGAGGAGTGAGTGGCTCTGATCCTCCCTACCCCCCTCCTGCCTGTCAGGGCCCGGCTGATGCAAAGCTTTAAGGAGTCGCACTCCCATGAATCCTTGCTGAGTCCAAGCAGTGCGGCTGAGGCCTTGGAGCTCAACTTGGATGAAGACTCCATCATCAAGCCAGTACACAGCTCCATCCTAGGCCAGGAGTTCTGCTTCGAGGTACTGGGTCTGGTTGGCTTAGTGATTGGAGGGCCCAAGGGCAAGAGGGGGAGACGGTTGGGGCAGAGAAGTCTAAAGGAAGTGGCACAGGTGGGGATGTCAAAATGGAGGAAGAGATGGTGGGGCATCTCCAGTCCTTAGGCATTCCCTCCCCTCTTGAGCCCAGCCTGTCAACTCCATACCCCTCTCTAGGTCACGACGTCATCTGGAACAAAATGTTTTGCCTGTCGGTCTGCAGCGGAAAGGGACAAATGGATCGAGAATCTACAGAGGGCAGTAAAACCCAACAAGGTATTGGGGAGTGAAGGGACACTGACAGCATGGCCAGGCTAAAGGATGAGCCACAAGGGAGGCAGGGGGTGGAGTGGGGTAAAGGAAGGAGGTTGGGGAGAGAAGGGGACAGAAGTGTAGGAGACTTGGGCAAGCACAGGTAACCCCCGTTACTGTGAATCCACCACTGCTTTTTCTTTTCTTTCCGTATGCCTACCCCACTCCATGATCTGCTTCCCTACAGGCAGGAAGGCCTCTCTAGCCTCCAGCAGGTGGCTACTCAACCCCCACTTGCAGCGTCTCTGTAGGACACACAACCTTCAGTTAGCCAAGTCTGTGTATTTTGGTTTCCTCTCTGTAAAACTGAGGGGAAGAGGGTGGGATTAGATGATCTCCCGGTTCCTTCTGGGCCAGAGATTGCACACGTCTGTGTTCATCACAGGACTTCTGCTTCACATGAGAAAAGCTCCCAGCTCTGCCAGCTCGTCTCTGTACCCCAGGTTCTAGGGCTCACAGTCCTGGTCACCCTCCTCTGGGGGAACTCCTATTTCTCAATGTCAAATTCCATCTAAGTGGCTGGACCAGATCTGACACACACGCAGTCTAGATACCACACTCCTTCCAACACATCACATAGGCACCTGAACCTCACCAGGAGCTTGTGTTCCACTGTGTCCTCCTCGCCCTTCTCCCACCAACTACCAAGTCTCACTCCTCCTATTTTTATACAGTTTACTTATTATTTTGTTTCTGCTGTACTGTGGGGCTGAACCTGGGGCCTCACACATACTTTGCAAGTGCTCTGCCACTGAACTATACCCTAAACCCCATTTTATTTTCAAATTGAGACAAGATTTTGTTAAGTTATATAGGCTGCCTCTGGCCTCAAACTTGAGATCCTCTTGCCTCTACCTCCTGAGTCACTGAGATTACAGGCAGGTGCTATTGTGCCCAGCTCAATTATTATTATTTTGTTTTGCAATATCTGATTTCCTCAGCAGGACTTTCCCATTCTCCCCTTTACGTTCTGCATTAATATTTTTGGTTATTCAGCTTTTCCCCAGACTGATTCTGTTGTCTAGCGTATGAGCTGTCCTTCTGTATTTGTTTCATAGGGCTGCTAAAAGAGATTACCACAAACTGGGCTGCATAAAATGATAGAAGTTTATTCTCTCACAGTTCGGGAGGCCAGAAATCCAGAGTCAAGGGGTGAGCGGGGCCATGCTCCCTCTGAAGCTCTAGGGACAGTCTTTCCTTGCCTCTTTGGAGGTTGCCAGCAATCCTTGGCTGATGGCTGCATCTGTCTACTTTTTGCCTTCATTCTTACATGGCCCGCTGCCTTCTGTGTGTCTCTGTGGCTCCAAATCCTCCTCTCCATATAATGAAGACACTAGTGATTGGACTAAGAGTCCACCTTAGTCCATTATGCTATCAGCTTCATTGGATACATCTGTAAGGACCCCATTTCCAAATACGGTCACATTCACAGGTTCTGGACAGATATGAACTTAAGGGGAGGCACTGTTCATTCACCTCGTTGTACCTCAGCCTTATGATTGCTGTCTCAATCCCACTTTCTCACTGACTCTGCTCTTTTGGTGTCTCCATCCCTTGGTCCTTTCCCTTTTATTTACCCTAACTGCTTCCTCCTGCCAGGACAACAGCCGCCGGGTGGATAATGTGCTGAAGCTTTGGATCATAGAGGCCCGAGAGCTGCCTCCCAAGAAGCGGTACTACTGTGAGCTGTGCCTGGATGACATGCTGTATGCACGTACCACCTCCAAGCCCCGCTCAGCCTCAGGGGACACCGTCTTCTGGGGCGAGCACTTCGAGTTTAACAACCTGCCGGCTGTCCGTGCCCTGCGGCTGCATCTGTACCGTGACTCAGACAAAAAGCGCAAGAAGGACAAGGCGGGCTATGTCGGTCTGGTGACTGTGCCGGTGGCCACCCTGGCTGGGCGCCACTTCACAGAGCAGTGGTACCCTGTGACCCTGCCAACAGGCAGTGGGGGCTCTGGAGGCATGGGCTCTGGAGGAGGCGGTGGCTCGGGGGGTGGCTCAGGGGGCAAGGGCAAAGGAGGTTGCCCGGCCGTGCGGCTGAAGGCGCGCTACCAGACGATGAGCATCCTGCCCATGGAGCTGTATAAAGAGTTTGCAGAGTATGTCACCAACCATTACCGGATGCTGTGTGCGGTACTGGAGCCTGCCCTGAATGTCAAGGGCAAGGAAGAGGTTGCCAGTGCCCTGGTTCATATCCTGCAGAGTACGGGCAAGGCCAAGGTGAGTACTGTGCCCTCGGGTAGAGTCGCTTGGGAATGGGCACTGGCTTGGAGGCAGCAGATTCCTGAGATTGGATTGTGCAGAGAGGCCGACCCTTGGATTTTCCTGGGCTCCAGGACTTCCTCTCAGACATGGCCATGTCAGAGGTGGACCGGTTCATGGAACGGGAGCACCTCATATTCCGCGAGAACACGCTCGCCACTAAAGCCATAGAAGAGTATATGAGACTGATTGGTCAGAAATACCTCAAGGATGCCATTGGTATGGCTCACCCTCAGGTCCTCTTTCTATACCTACCAGATGCCCACCCCAACCCTAAACCTGGGAACCCCAGACCAGTCCCCAAGTCTACCCTTCCTCAGAAGCCCAGGACCCTGCCCTCCAACCACTTGATTCTGCCATTCCTCCACCTGGGGAACCTCCATCCCTGCCCTTGGAAAGTGTGACCGCCCCTGTTGTGCCCCTGTCCCCCAGGGGAGTTCATTCGTGCTCTGTACGAATCTGAGGAGAACTGCGAGGTGGACCCCATCAAGTGCACAGCGTCCAGTCTGGCAGAGCACCAGGCCAACCTGCGGATGTGCTGTGAGTTGGCCCTGTGCAAGGTGGTCAACTCCCATTGGTGAGACTGGGAACGCTGGGCTGGGGAGTCGGGGTCGGGGCAGTTGTGTGTTCATCTGTTCATCCATCTGTCCATCCTCAAAGAGGACTGAGCATTGTCCTGGGTGCTGTAGACAGAGGTGAATGAGGCCTGGTCCCTGCTCTGAGAGAGCCTCTGTCAAAACGTGTAGGGACAAACAAGGTGCACGTAAAGCCACAGAGCCATTGTGTGTGTTAAGTGCTACGGGAGGGCCCTGTACTGCATCAGGTCAGAGCAGTCAGAGCTTTGATGGGGATGGGCAAGGAAGAGGCGCCCAGAACTGGGCTTTGAAGACTGGATGAGGTGCTGGTGTTTACACATGGCGGGCAGGACAGACATTTCCAGAGGCTGTGAGATAGGCCTGTTTGTGAGGGTGAGAGAGCCCAGGGTTGCAAGGGACAGAAACTAGCACAGGCTTAGCGGAGCACATGGTTCATAACAGAGGTGGTAGGAGGGTGAGGATGGGGGATTAGAGTTAGAATCTGGAAGACCTCAAGTTAAGGGGTTGGAACTCATTAATAGGTCATGGGAAGCCACTGAGGGTGTTGACACCATGAATAGCATGAGATTAATCCATAGAGAAGGGGCGTGGCTGGGCTAAGGAGAGTGAAATCCAGGCTTTTGGGGGCTATGGTTGATGGGTCAGGCATGAAAATCCCATCTTGAATCAGGACAGCTGCAGGAAAGGTCGGAAGGGGCTGCTACAAGGAACCTCTGAGGGTGAGATGAGCAGGGGCTGTCAGGTGATCAGGAGGAGGAGCCTGTCTGTGGGGAGTCCAGGATGACCAGGCCTCCAGGCTGGGGCCTCTTCTTGACAGAACCAGGGAAGGCAGGAGGAGGAGCCAGTTGGAAGTGTGGGGGCGATGGTGAGCTGTTTTACACTAGTCAAGTTTAAGGTGTCAGTGGGACATAGAAGTGGCACTGGGAGGCGGGGAGAGTGAGCTCTGAACCATTCCAGGGACTGGGGATCATGCCTGAGGCACTTGCATCCCCACTTCCCTGGAATCCAGAAGAGTTGGGGGGGTCCAAGCTCCCTGTACCGCAAGTGACCCTCCATCTCTCTCCCATCTCTGTCTCTCCCTGGTGTCTGTTTTTCTTCTCCCCCTCTCTTTGTCTCTTTCCCACGCCCCTCCATCTCTCTCCCGTGTGTCTCTCTCCCCTCCCTTCTCTCCCCCTCCATCTCTCTCTCCGGAATTTGTTCCCTCTGCCATGGCCCTCTTCTTCCAGCAGCCTCCCGTCTTCCTCCGGCAGTCCTGCCCTCCCTGTCTCTCTGGCTTCTGTTTCCACACCCTCGCCTCCTGCCACCCCCTCAGCATGTTCCCTGGAAGCTGAGGGTCTCTGGGGCTCAGTCCCGGTCTCTCTCTTTCTCTCTTTCTCTCTCTGTGTCCCCACCCCTTCCCCCCAGCGTGTTCCCGAGGGAGCTGAAGGAGGTGTTTGCGTCTTGGCGGCTGCGCTGCGCAGAGCGGGGCCGGGAGGATATTGCCGACAGGCTGATCAGCGCCTCACTCTTCCTGCGCTTCCTCTGCCCAGCCATTATGTCGCCCAGTCTCTTTGGGCTCATGCAGGAGTACCCGGATGAGCAGACCTCACGAACCCTCACCCTCATTGCCAAGGTCATCCAGAACCTGGCCAACTTTTCCAAGTGAGGGAAGCTTCGGGCAGGGTGGGATGGGACTGTGGGTGGGAAGGGTCGGTCTCCTGAGCCCCCAGAGACCCTGAGATGGGGCTGGGTATGAGGCCTTTGGCATGTGAGTGACCTCTACCTTCCGGACCCCTTTGCCAGGTTTACCTCAAAGGAGGACTTTCTGGGTTTCATGAATGAGTTTCTGGAGCTGGAGTGGGGGTCCATGCAGCAGTTCCTGTATGAGATCTCCAACCTGGACACACTGACCAACAGCAGTAGCTTCGAGGGCTACATTGACTTGGGCCGCGAGCTCTCCACACTGCACGCCCTGCTCTGGGAGGTGCTGCCCCAGCTCAGCAAGGTCAGCACATGCTCCCTTTGCCCCATCCCCAGCAGCTGCCTCAGAAGTTATCCCCCGCACAGATTTTTCTCCCCTCCCTGCTTCCCAAGGTGTCATCACCGCCACTCCAGCTCTGACACCTTCCACCTGTGCCCCTGAGGCCCTTTTAGAGCTGGGCCCTTACCCCCAGGTAACAACCTTGTCCTTCCAGGAAGCCCTCCTGAAGCTGGGCCCACTACCCCGGCTCCTCAACGACATCAGCACAGCCCTGAGGAACCCTAACATCCAAAGGCAGCCGAGCCGCCAGAGCGAGCGGCCCCGGCCTCAGCCTGTGGTGCTGCGGGGGCCATCGGCCGAGATGCAGGGCTACATGATGCGGGACCTCAACAGGTGAGCACCCTGGGCCCCAAGTGCATCTCTAGGGTTTGAAAGAAAGGGAAAAATAGTGGAAAATGTAAGGAGGCAGGTACAGGCAGGGGGAGGCCAAGAGCCCTTCTTAGAAGATAAAATATGTAATTATATTAAATAGACAACTGTAACTCACCGTAACTTAAAATCAGAGGGAGCAAGAAACACAGAGCCCCAGGGGAAGTACTGGGGCTCTCCTAGCTCCCTGCTTAAGTGGGAGCTGAGGCAACCCCCACTGAAGCTCTGAGGGCCTTTGTCCCTCTGCCCGCCCATGCTTGTCGCCAGGCTGAGGTTTAGCCAGCATGTGTTGGTGTCAAAATAATCAAAAGTCCCTGCATGATTTGGTAAATAAGCTCTCGCCCCAGCCCCCGCCAGAACCCAGCAGAGCTTGCCATGATCCAGCACTTACAGAAGCAGCGACCAGGAGCCTAGAGGGCCCTGGTGCCTGGTCTGGAGCCCCAGCATCCCATCTGAGGGGTGGGCTGGGCCTCAGCTGCTGTCCCTTATTTGATGATCACCCTGCTGTTCCTCTGCCTGTGTGTCTTCCTCCATGACACCACACCCATCCCACTACTCCTGCCACTCCTTCCATCTCTCTGCATCTCTTCTCCTGTCTGTGCTCGCCCCTCTTTGCATCTCTCTCCAGCTCCATCGACCTTCAGTCCTTCATGGCTCGAGGCCTCAACAGGTGAGGGGCTCTCCCCTCCCCAGCCCTCCTCTCCAGCTGCACTGGCCTTTGCCCTCCTCCACTCCTCTACTCCTCAGTGCACCTCATCGCCTCCACATCTGCCCAGACCAGCCCTCATCCCTCCTCTTGCTGCCCATATCCCCTCCTCTAGGTCTCATCAGCACTACCCCGAGGGGCCCTGTCCTTTCCCTTTTCCCTCCTGTCCCCTCCCATCCTCCCTGCCTGCCTCTTCAGGGCCACCCCTGCTGACTCTCAGCCCTTCCCTATGGGTCCCACTTTTCACCCACGGCCTGTACCAGACCACAGCAGGCTCCGTGGCCAGTAGCCCTGGCCTTACTTTCTGCTTTATGTCCCCTTCCCTTCCACAGCTCTATGGACATGGCTCGCCTCCCCTCCCCAACCAAGGAGAAGCCCCCCCCACCCCCACCTGGCGGGGGTAAGGACCTGTTCTACGTGAGCCGGCCCCCGCTCGCTCGGTCCTCACCAGCGTACTGCACGAGCAGCTCTGACATCACAGAGCCAGAGCAAAAGATGCTGAGCGTCAACAAGAGCGTGTCCATGCTGGACCTGCAGGGTGACGGTCCTGGGGGCCGCCTCAACAGCAGTAGTGTCTCCAACCTGGCGGCTGTTGGGGACCTGCTGCACTCAAGCCAGGCCTCACTGACAGCAGCCTTGGGGCTGCGGCCTGCACCTGCCGGACGCCTCTCCCAGGGGAGTGGCTCATCCATTACAGCCGCTGGCATGCGCCTCAGCCAGATGGGTGTTACCACGGACGGTGTCCCAGCTCAGCAACTGCGCATCCCCCTCTCCTTCCAGAACCCTCTATTCCACATGGCTGCTGATGGGCCAGGGCCCCCTGGGGGCCACGGAGGGGGCGGTGGCCATGGTCCACCCTCCTCCCACCACCATCACCACCACCACCATCACCACCGAGGTGGAGAGCCCCCAGGGGACACCTTTGCCCCATTCCATGGCTATAGCAAGAGTGAGGACCTCTCCTCAGGGGTCCCCAAGCCCCCTGCTGCCTCCATCCTTCACAGCCACAGCTACAGTGATGAGTTTGGACCCTCTGGCACTGACTTCACTCGTCGGCAGCTCTCACTCCAGGACAACCTGCAGCATATGCTGTCCCCTCCCCAGATCACCATCGGTCCCCAGAGGCCAGCCCCCTCAGGGCCTGGAGGTGGGAGTGGTGGGGGCAGTGGCGGGGGTGGCGGGGGCCAGCCACCTCCCTTGCAGAGGGGCAAATCTCAGCAGTTGACAGTCAGCGCTGCTCAGAAACCCCGGCCATCCAGCGGGAACCTATTGCAGTCCCCAGAGCCGAGTTACGGCCCCGCCCGTCCACGGCAGCAGAGCCTCAGCAAGGAGGGCAGCATTGGGGGCAGCGGGGGAAGCGGTGGCGGAGGGGGTGGGGGGCTCAAGCCCTCCATCACCAAGCAGGTAGGTGAGGGTAGGAGGAAAGCTGGGTGGGTGAAGAGCAGGGAGGGAAGAAGAAATTGGAAGTGGTGGACCGGGATGGAACAGTGTGGTTTGAAGTTAGAATTTTCTCGCCTCCTTTTGTTCATTATGAACAAATGTGTGTGAAGGGCCTACAATGTGCAGGCACTATGTTCAGGCGCTATGGATGTGGGGGTGAGCCACCAAAATGCCTGCCCTCGCAGCGCTCTTGTCCAGAGGGGAGACATGATCAGTCACTTCCCAAGGGATTGGAGGGGCTAAGTAGTAGAGCAGGGGAACAGGTCTGGGACTGCCGTGTCTGTGGGCTGTGTTCTCTAAATGCCCCCTGCCTTCTCCTACTTTCCTTTCTGCTGTCCACCCCCACCTGTCCTTGTCTCAGCACTCTCAGACACCCTCCACACTGAACCCCACCATGCCAGCCTCTGAGCGGACCGTGGCCTGGGTTTCCAACATGCCTCACCTGTCGGCCGACATCGAGAGTGCCCACATCGAGCGGGAAGAGTACAAGCTCAAGGAGTACTCAAAATCCATGGATGAAAGCCGGCTAGATAGGGTACGCTGGCCCGACCCCCAAGTCCCAGTTCTCACCTACAGGAGCGACCTCTAGTCCCTCCAGTAGAGATATGCAGGCTCAGACAGTTATGGAGAGAAAGGACAAAGACCTCATCTCCTCCCTTGAGAAGCCTTCAGTCCACTAGGGGAGACCAGCTACA
Source organism: Pedetes capensis (assembly GCA_007922755.1). NCBI lineage: Eukaryota > Metazoa > Chordata > Mammalia > Rodentia > Pedetidae > Pedetes > Pedetes capensis. The sequence goes on from VMDO01009635.1 coordinate 55,092, forward strand.
ATTAGTTCACTTAAAAGCCTATTCAGCCGGATGTGGTGGCTCATGCCTGCAATCCCAGCAACTTGGGAGGCAGAGATGGATCACTGGTTTGAGGCCAGAGGCAGCCTGTGTAACTTAGAGAGAGCCTGTCTCAAGATTAAAACATAAAAAATGGGCTAGTGGTGCAGCTCAGTGGTAGAGCATTTACAAAGTATGTGCAGTCATGGGTTCAACCCTCAAGGCTCCCCCCACCCCCACCCCCCCACACACAAAATAGATTCAACTCTCTTTTATGGGACGGGTACACTGTGGAGTGGGGAGAAACACATTCTATTTAGGCTTGCCTCTCTGTTCTTCCCCAGGGAGCTCCTAAGCCCTGCTCCTGGAACAGCTCAGGAAAGGAAAGTTCCCTCACCTATAGTGGGGCTACTCAGCCAGGGGCAAAGGAGTTGCAGTTGTACAAGTGGAGTCTGGGCTAACGATGACTGTCCCACAGGCCTATGTGGCAGAGCCTCAGTGGACAGGGGTTGCATGCTGTAATGTACATATTGGCCATGTGGGGAAGGACCATCCAGAGTCTAGGTTGGTGGCAACTGAGGGCAGACAACACCAAGAGTCCTGGTGCACTTGCAAATAACTGAGCAGAAAGGTACCTGGGGAAGCCAGAGGTGCTCAGGAAAAAGAGTGGGTGCAGGATTGTTGTTGTTAGGTGCTGTCGAGTCGTGCCCTACTCATAGCGACCCTCGTAGGGTTTTCAATGGCAGATTGTTTCGGGATTGCCTTGGGAGTGGGTTGCCACGTCCTCCTCCCACTTTTGTGGTGCTGGGAATCGAACTCGGGACCTCAGAGACTGCAGAGCGTTGCTCTACCAACTGAGCTAAATCCCAGCCCCGGGTGCAGGATTAGGTCAAGTGTAAAACACATAAGATCCCAGCATGGGGGATTGTGGAGAGGTTTCTTGGGAAAAGTGGTCTTCAAGCATAGGTAGTGTTGGGACTGGTTTAATGGACTTAGTCCAGCAAGTTCCATGAGAGAATTAAGTCTTAATGCCCAAAGGCAGTGAGCACAGGCAATGAATTCACGTCTGTCCTCTGCATGTAGAATGGTATTTGTTATGTATGTACCCTCTTCAGAGGATGGGAAAAGTCTCTGGGGTGGTTTTTCATATTCCTTATCTGTGCTTCTGATGAGGAACCTCTGTTAAGGGAAAAAACAAAACGAAACAAAAAAAAAAAGCCCCACCTAGCACTAGCCAATAGAATTTTTTGCAGTGGTGATGCTGGGCTGTACCGCGTGCTCTTTAGTAGGGCAGCTGCAGTGTGGCTCACAGCTACCACACTAGGCAGCGCAGCTCTAGACTGTTGCCAACAGCACAAATGAACTGGCCCTGGAGGTCCTGGCTCACATTAGTAGAGAGGTATTCCTAGATGCTCAGCCTGGGATCCCCCTGAAGACTTCTGTCCCTAGGACAGAGTTACGGAGGGAGTCATCTGTAGGACAGCCACCTGCCCCCACCTCCAGGGTCTTTTCTTCCTGTGGTTCTCTCCTGTGCTTTGTCTTGGCTCCAGCTGAAGAGTCACTGTAGTTTTAATTTCCACACATACTTAACAGTGTGTGTGGGAGTCTGTCCAGCCTGCTCTGGGGGCCACATGGGTCAGATACGTGAGGCCACAGACTCACCTCTGAGGATGTGGCACTGCCCCTTTGCTCCATCTTGAGGGAGCCTCAGCATGTGGCAGGGCCTTCTCAAAGGCGAGCTGGAAAGGGGTGGATGCCCGTCCCCATGCAGGAACTGGGCTGGTCAGGTGGGACCAGGGAAGGTGCCCCTCACAGTGCGGGGTCGTGTGCCCGGCGGGCAGGTGAAGGAGTACGAGGAGGAGATCCACTCACTGAAGGAGCGGCTGCATATGTCCAACCGGAAACTGGAGGAGTATGAGCGGAGGCTGCTGTCCCAGGAAGAACAGACCAGCAAGATCCTGATGCAGTACCAAGCCCGGCTGGAGCAGAGTGAGAAGAGGCTGAGGCAGCAGCAAGTGGAGAAGGATTCACAGATCAAGAGCATCATTGGCAGGTGAGGGGCGGCCCGGGGAGGGGGAGCAGGGGAGCCTAAGGATGGAGGGAGGGAGAGACGGGTCACTTCATCCCCTGCCCCCTTGCCCAACCCAGGGAAGCCAACCTTCAGCCTTTGCCAGGTGGGGAGAAACCTGCCTAAGACATCAAATGTCCCTTTTCTAAACTCTGACGTTTCTCCTCATAGAGGAACTTGTAACGAGCTTAGGAAATGTAGCAGTTCTTGTCCAGCCATTGCTGTACTGGGACATAGGCCAGGCTACAACTGCTGGTTATTCTCAAGCCAGACTGTAAGGTTCACTCCAAAGCCAGCAGGGATCCCTAGCCAGAGGAGTTCCCTCTCCAGCCTTGGAAAGACTTCATCAGAAAGAGGGTTTTCAGCTCCTGAATGTTTTCAGCTACTCCAAAGCAGGTGTCTCAGCAACAGGGTCAACTACCTTGAGAGCCAGGAGCAAGGACCCCAGGCTCCCCTCCCACCAGAGCCAGGCCCATTTTATCTGGTAGGAATGTACTTTTGAGTGAGTCTTAATTGGAAGAAAAGGGCTTCTCATCCTGAAATACTTTTTGAAGCCACTTTCTCTAAGTGATACCCTGTATGAGAGATGACCTGGGCAGTTTTCACCAAAGCCAGGAAGAAGCAACGTGTATCACTCACTATCACTGGAGGTGGCCTAGGTTCACTGAGGTGGCACGGGGGTGGTAAAAGCCAGGTCTTTGGCCACACAGGGACTTAGGGAGGGGCACTGCTGTCCCCCTTGGGAAGGAGGACTGAGGGTACCTGGATGGTATAAGTCTTTGAGACACAGAAATTTGTCCTGAGGTAGGGATACTGAGGGTCCCTGAGAGGATGGTGGCAAGTGGGACCCCGAGTGACAAGGAGTTTGGGATCATGACAATAGAAAGGTTCTGCATGCCTGAGGCTGTTCTAGAGCTGCAGGGGTCCCCTGGGTCAGGAGTTCCTTGGGCAGGTTCCCAGCCTGTGCCCGCCACTAACCCCACTGAAGCCCGTCCCTTCAGGCTGATGCTGGTGGAGGAGGAGCTGCGCCGGGACCACCCCGCCATGGCTGAGCCGCTGCCAGAACCCAAGAAGAGGCTGCTCGACGCTCAGGTGGAAATTACAATGTCATTTATCTTCTCCGTGTCCCATCCCCATCCATCCCACTGTCCTTCGTGCCCTCACTGCACCAGCCACCCCAGCCCATCACCACCTGTCTCCTGTTGTCCTTCGTTTGTCTACTGGCTGCTGTGTCCACACAGCCCCCCAGTGACCCATCTTCATCCCACCGTCTGTGCCTTTGTCACTCCTGGCAGTGTCACCCCCCATCCTGTGCCTTCCCGTCCCGTCTTCTACTCCTGTCTGCATCTCAGGACCTTCTACCGCACCTTAGTTTCTCTGCCCCTAGGGCCCCAGTTGTGTGAGTGGCCGCCGCTTTTGCCACTCCTGGAAAGACAGGGAGTTCCCGTTCCTCTCAGCTCCCCTTGGGCCAGGAGACCTAGAAGGTGCCCTAGGAGCATAGGGCAGGCTGAACTGTAGTTTTCGCAGGCCCTGCAGACTTGGGGTCCCCATCATCTGTTTTCCTGGCTCCCCATTCTGACTCCATGGCAGCTCTTATATAGCCTCTTCCCAATTCTTCAGGTCCAGAGGGCCTCCCCCGGAAGTACCCCCTTTCCTCAGTGTTTAAGTCCAGCCTGCCTTTGGCCTTCATGTCTGGCTCCCTGCTGCCACGCTCTCTACTCTCCAGCCAGCTTCCAGGCCTTCCCTTCTGCACCCTTGCCTGTGGCTGGCCCCACATTCTGCTCTTTCCTGCCCATACTCCTCCTGCCTCTGCTCTGACCACCAGGCCTCTCTGCAGCCACCACCGCCAAGGCTCCTGACCCCATGACCCACTCTCTCCCCCTGCAGCGCCTCATCAGGTAATTCTCCTGGTTCCGCTTTGACCACGGGCGGAGGACACTGGGGGAGGTGACTCCGGACCACTGCAGGTTGGTCATGAAGCCCACCCCCTCCAACTCTCTGGAGCCTTTCCCCTCTCACTGCTGCCCTCCACACCAGAGAACCTCCACAGACCCCAGCCTCCTGACACCTCCTGCACAGGCCCTGCCCAGTGCACCACTGGAGAGCACTTGCCAACGCCTCCCACCACTGCCCCATGACACCTTCCTTAGCAGCACTGAGCGTGACCCTAGGTGGACCCAGCACATTCTCAGGGGCCACCCTTGCCCTCCAAACCCACCCTTCCCAGGCTCCTGACTCCACTCTCCTCTTCCTCTACCTCTCCAGTGTATGTCTGTCACCCCCCATTTCACCAGAGCGTCCTTGTGGGTTGGAACATTGGGGTGGGTTTAAAGGGGTGGAGGGGATGGTGGGTTGGGGCCCTGGCTATGGGGCCGTGCTGACTGCAGCAGGTAGGTTGGGGTTTCCTCTTCCTTCCCGCCCCCTCTCTACCCCTCCTCCTTCCTGCTCCTCTCCTTTTTCGCCCTCCTCCTCCTCCTCTACACTTGTGAGGTAGAAGCCATCTGGGGCTCATGGTAGCCCCAGCCCACTGGATGGAAATTGGAAGTGGGCAGTTAACTCAGGGGAACCTTGAGAGGCCCTGGAAAAGATGCTGTTGAGATGTCCTGACCGCAGGCAAGAAGGGTGGCATAAGGAAAAGGATCAGGAAAGGAATCGGCTACTGAAGTTAGGCTGTAGACTTGTCCACGTGGCCCAGAAGTCAGAAGTGAGGCGATGTCTTCCCAGATCCCACTGGTAGCCAGGCTAATGCCCAGGCAGATGCTAGGAAGGACATGCTAAATAACCATTCTATTCTTGTCAGAGCTTCCATCCCTGGATTGCTACTGCCACTTCCTCCCCCTCTCCTGCCACCCAGTGGCCTTGCTGGACACATATACCACCTAAAAAGCCAGCAAATGGAAACCTGTCAGCCACTGTCATCTCTGAGATGCTTTATTTCTGTGGGCTTGATCTGCAATGGGCAGTGGCTCCTCACACTGTGATTTTAACTCTGCCTGCCCAGCCTCTCTGTCAGAGTAGTTAGTGATCTGTAAACAGATGCTAAAAGACACAAGGGACCTCACCATTTAAAGGACTCCTGCAGTGAATTCTTTTGTAAAATGAATAATGGCACCCTAATTTATCTCCTGTTCTAAATTTGGGTCCGTGGAGGTGTTGGGGGCATGCCCATGTGCCTTCATGAGCAGAAAGAAGGGAATCTGAGGGCTCCTTTCCCTGCTCTCCTGCCATACATACTCGGGCTTCCCTTCATGCAATCTGCTCTCCCACTGACTGGCAGTCAGATTACCAAGCATGCTAAACGCTGCCTAAGGCCAGGGTTCGGGTGGCCTTCTGAGAGGTGAGTCCTTGATCCTGGGATGGAAAGGAAAGCTGAGCGGGGTGCCTTTCCTTGTGTCCTTTGGAGATATGGTCAGACATAGCTGTATGTTGCCAGGCTCAAATGCCCAGGATGTAACTTAGATATTTGTTCCAAATCCTAGAGGTATTGATCCCTCTGTAACTCAGCTATTAATGTAAAAATTAGTTTTGAATTCATAATTTTAAAAAGCCAAGTAAGTGACAAGCAGTGTGGGGGAGCTCAGGTGCTTTCCTCTCCCAGCAGAGGAACAGAAGGTCGGACTGACAGCAGGGACTAGGGGTTCGTCCAGGAGCAACAGGTGGTGGTGAGAATAGGACCAGGGGTGGGAGCAGGTCTAGGACCCTCATCCTCCAACTGGGATCCCAGGGAAAGGGACTGAAAGGAAGGTGGAGCTGGTTTCTGCTTCCTAGGGATGCAGACACTGGGGAAGCTGCGTCTACAGAAGCTCCCAGGCATTTCAACCAAGTGAGAGAGAGGAGCCCTCCCACAAGATCTTCCCTTCCCACATCACTTCCCTGAATCCCCTTCCTTTCCCCCCAGTACAGTTAAACCTCTCTATTTGGGATGTTATATTTGAGAAGATGGCCACTCTGAATAAGTGACAAAACTGAATGACAGTGTCTATTTAATGAAATGCATGTCTTCACAATATATACAGTAAGTAGAACTCGGTGAACAAGGCTTTTTTCACTCAGGCCCTCAGGGAGCATGCCTTAATGAACAGACAGGATTGAAAAATGTGTTTGCTGGTGTAGGTTAAATATCCCCTTCCACAGTCACATTTCCACCACTAATTTGCTTAGCACCCCCCTTCTCCACAGATAAAGGAAAACTCAAGCCCAGTTTTTCCTCAAATTACGAAGAAATTCCAGATCCACAGGGGTTTGGATTAATGAGGTTTTGCTGTACTGCCTCCCTTGGTTCCTCAGTACAAAGTTCCTACCTGGGTGTGGGGGTGGCTGGGAGGGGGTTCCATGAGGGGGCGGGTCTGGGCAGGGGATGCATAGGTGAAGCTAGTGGGTTAGGTCGGGGGTGTGATGGGCGCTTGCTGCTTTTGAGCTGGTTTCCTGGTGTGACTCTGGGTTGAAGGCTTACAGGCCCCTGTTAGGAGTCTGGGGGTAAAATTCTCCCTGACCGCAGAGGATCCTGCAGGTGAGAAGCAAACCAGAATGGTGGCGATTGTCCTGGGAAGAGCGGGTGGGCATGACTGTGGAGTGGGCTGGCTATGGGGGAGGTCACTTAGAGGGGCTGGCACCCAGGCCCCCACGAAGCGTCTCAATAAGTCCGCGCTCTCCTCTTTTGGTGTCTTGCAGGAGAGGCAGCTTCCCCCCTTGGGTCCAACAAACCCGCGTGTGACGCTGGCCCCACCTTGGAACGGCCTGGCCCCCCCAGCCCCGCCCCCCCCACCCCGGCTGCAGATCACGGAGAACGGCGAGTTCCGAAACACCGCAGACCACTAGCCCACCCAGCATCACAGACCACCACCTCCTTCCCTGTGCACCCCACCCCTGAACAGCACCAATTACCAGGACTGGATGACACCGAGGGACAGCAGGAGTGTCTTTTTGAATGCCTCCTTGGGGGCACTGATCCCCCAATCCCACTGCACCATTTCCAGGCAGGAGAGTGGGGACCCTCAGCTGCCCTCTTTTCCTTCCTGTCGGGGTGCTGACCCCTAGGGACTCTTGCCCCAGGATACCACCTACCCTACACAGACCCCTTCACTCTGGGGTGCTATCCCCATCCTCTGCCTCATTGTTCCCCTGAGCACTGGGGGACAGACCCTCACCCCTACTGTGAGGTGTGGCACCTCCAAACTTTCAACTTCAGGGTGATTTTTTTAGCAGTAACCAGAGCTGACAATCTAACTCCCCTACACCGCCCCATTTTGGCCTCCCCTGCCCCCCTTGTTATGGGGAGGGGACCCCGGGTGAGGGGGCCCTATTACCCCTTGATTTCTCAGGAGCGTCTGGGGGGGGCTCAGCACGCACAAACTCCTTCTCCTACCACTCTTAAATTTACTCCCTCCCCACCCAGAACCCAGATGGGGTGGAGGGGGCCACCGGGGCAGGGAGGGGGCGGCAAGGGGGGAATGGGAGTTGTCTCCCCTTCTTCCCACACCTGATCTGCTCTTGGCTGGTCCCAGAGCGGGGTGAGGGGGCTTCTGCCCCCCCCTCCCCCAGTGTGTTGGGTGGGGTGGAATGAGGTTAGGGTGAGGGGTTGGGGCTTAGGAGGGCGCGGATATTGGGGAGGACAGACTACTGGGTCTGGCCTGGCCTGACACACAGCCCCCTGCCCCTCCCTCCCTCTTCTTGGTCTCTACTCCCAGGGGGAGGGGGAACTTAACTCTAGGAAAAGCCATGTCTCTCTCCCCCAGGGTGGGGGGACCTGTGTTGGAGGAGGGGTGTTGGGGGGGGCCTTCCATGACTCTGTCCCCCTGGGGAGGTAGGACAGGGCAGGGCTCCCCTCTCACCTCCCCCAGTCTCCCTCCGCCTCCCTCCCTCCCGCCAGCTCCACAATTTTTCAGTGTTTCTCTGTACATAGCTCTCTGGCGGGATAAGGGAGGTAGGATGGATGGGGCTTGGGGTGGGTAGGCCATGGAAGGGAAGGAAGCCCCTCCTTGGCGCCCCCTCTTCCCTGACTGCTATCCCCTCCCCAGCCTTGCCCCCTCATCCCTTCTTGCGTTTGGTATTGAGACTCCCCAGAATCCAGCCTCCTTTCTTTTGTATGGACAGTTCCCCTTCAGCCTCATCCCCCTTCATCTTACACCCAGCCGGGGCCAAATTTATACTTATATAAAAGTTGTAAATATGTGAAATTTTATCCCTGTGCCCTTTCCTCTGCTTTCCCCACCTCGGGCCCTGCCCCTGGACCGCCTTCCTCCTCCTCTTCAGCTGTTGTAATTATCTGGGGTTTGTATTGTATATATCCGGGGTGTGTGTGCGTGGGCTGGGGGCGACCCCTCTGTACAGAGCTTCCCGGCCCCCTCCCCCGCCCTCCCCCCCCCCGACCTTAAGGGTAGGGAGATGCTCTTCCTACCCGTTTTATTTTGTTTTCTCGTTCTCCCTCCCACCCCCCACCCATCTTATCCCTCCCCCCGCCCCTTCTCCACTCCCAGCCCTACTTCCTTTTTTTCTGGAGTGTGTGGTGAAACAGAAAATCATGTTTAATAAACGGAGATTGTTCTTTTACCGCCGTGCTGCCTGTCTTGCCGTGGGGGCTGCGGGCCGCCAGAGGGGTGGCGGGCCCCATGGCGTGAGGCTGCCGGCGGAAGCAGACACACCCCGCCTGACACCATCCGGGGTGGGGGAAGTTACTCTGAGAGCCGGGTCCCCCCTAATTCCCCGTTTAGCTCCCGCCTCACGCAGCCGAAGCAGCCGAGGGGTGGCCCTGCCGCGTTATGGGGGTCCACGTACACACACACCTTTAAAACGGCCCGCAAGGACTGTTTAATTGTTCACTACAGCGCTTCCACGCGACATGGAAACATCAGCACGTGTGGGTTCGGTACCCGTCCCCGGCCGGCCAGGTGGCTCCCAGCCGCTGTCCCCCGCGCGGAAGCTGAGGGCGGCCACACCTACCTCACACGACGGGAGGGAGGACGCAGGCGACGCGGGGCGGTGCGCAGCCCACACAACCGGAGCCACCTGTCGGAGAGGGCACCGCGGCAGCATCTCCCGGAACGCGGCCTCCCAGCGCGGCGAGGGGCGGCACCCTCACAGCCGGGACGCCCACCACCCTCCACACGCCTCAGCCCCGGCGCTCTTGGGCCACCGCCTCCTCTAGGCCCCGCCCCCACCGCCGTGCGGCCAATCAGCATCAGGCTTGTAGGCCTCCCGCCTCCGATTGGCTGCGGCCCCAGCTCCACCCCGAGCGCCCTCAGAGGCATCCGGCGTGGGGCGGCGGCTTCCGGCCGGGACGGCGTCGCAGGTGCTGAGGAGCCTCGCGGCGCGTTCCGCGTGTGTGGGCGTGTGGGTGCGTGGGCGCGTGGGTGTGGAAGGCGGGTGGGCGGCGGCAGGCGGTGTCCCGGCGTCTGGAGCTCTCGGGCGTACGCATGTGTGCGCGCGGCTAGGCGACGCAGGGCTGCAGTGCCGGACGCGTCCCGGACCACGGAGCCACGCTGGGGGCCGAAGGACCTCTTAGTCCTCCCGCGAGGCCTGGAAGTTCAGACCCCGGTTCGTTTGGGTTTCTATTCTCCGTGGACGGAACTGAGGTGCACCAACGGCTGGTGGCTGACAAGCTGCCAGGTGCTGGTTGTGGGAGGGGGGACTGAGGAGACAGGCTCCCCTCATCCCGAGCCGCGGTGACGCCCCGTTCTTCCCTCCACAGACGCGGCCCCTCGTGGAGTCCCCCCCAGATCCCCATCTCTCCTTCACCATCTGGGGTATCTCCTTCCAAAGAGGCTATGGATGCTTCCACGCGCCTGCCTCCTGCATCCTCCTCCCCGATCTGCAACCCAGCCCCGCGGACGATCCAGATCGAGTTCCCCCAGCACAGCTCGTCGCTCCTGGAGTCCCTGAACCGCCACCGGCTGGAGGGAAAGTTCTGTGACGTGTCTCTGTTGGTGCAGGGCCGGGAACTCCGGGCTCACAAAGCCGTGCTGGCTGCTGCATCTCCTTACTTCCACGACAAGCTACTGCTGGGCGATGCACCGCGACTCACCCTGCCCAGCGTCATCGAAGCTGACGCCTTCGAGGGGCTGCTGCAGCTCATTTATTCAGGGCGCCTTCGCCTGCCGCTGGATGCTCTCCCTGCCCACCTCCTGGTAGCCAGTGGTCTTCAGATGTGGCAAGTAGTAGATCAGTGCTCAGAGATTCTTAGAGAGCTAGAAACTTCAGGTGGGGGAATTCTGGTCCGGGGAGGAGCCTCCTACCACACGCTTCTTTCCACCACATCTTCTCCAGGAGGCTGGTGCATTCGGTCTTCTCCGTTCCAGACCCCAGTGCAGTCCTTTGCTTCTACAGAGAGCCCCGCTTCCACGGAGAGTCCCATCGGAGGGGACGGGAGTGAATTGGGAGAAGTGTTACAGATTCAGGTGGAGGAAGAAGAGGAGGAGGAGGAGGAAGAAGAAGAAAAAAAGGACCAGGGGTCAGCGGCCTCACTCTCTCAGACTCCTCAGCCTCAGAGAGCATCTGGGGATGTGCCACTTGCTCGTGGATTTCACTCACTGCCTGTACCTGTTCCTCCCCGGAGGCTTCCAGAGAGTGAGAGTGCTGTGCCCGAGCCTCCTGCCTCTCTTGCACTGCCTCCCAAAATTTTTTACATTAAGCAGGAGCCCTTTGAGCCTAAGGAAGAGATAGGGGGAAGTGGAGTTCAGTCTGGAGGAGCAAAAGAGGAGACCAAAGCACTTCCTGGAGGGGATGCTGAAGGGAATGGGGAGCTAAGGTTTTTACTGTCCTCAGGAGCAGGGGCAACATCTGGGGGAGGGAGTCCATCCTGGAAACCACTGGATCTTCACGGGAATGTAATTCTGTCAGGGGATGGAGGGCCTGGAGGAACAGGGCAAGCTGTGCATGGGCCTGTGAAGCTAGGGGGAACACCTCCTGCAGATGGAAAACGCTTCGGTTGCTTGTGTGGGAAGCGATTTGCAGTAAAACCAAAACGTGACCGCCATATCATGTTGACCTTCAGCCTGCGGCCTTTTGGCTGTGGCATCTGTAACAAGCGTTTCAAGTTGAAGCACCATCTAACGGAACACATGAAGACCCATGCTGGAGCCCTGCATGCCTGTCCCCATTGTGGCCGTCGGTTCCGAGTCCATGCCTGTTTCCTTCGCCACCGGGACCTGTGCAAAGGCCAGGGCTGGGCTACTGCCCACTGGACTTACAAGTGACTGCTAAGGCCATGCACTGACCTTTAAGATAAGATAACCACTGATGCTAATGGCTACTTACCCTTCACTACCCCGGTCCTGGATCTTCTATTTGTGCTAAGAGATTAGATATATTATGGACCTATTGCTCTTGGTTATAGACGTCAGCCAGGCAGATTTGGAAGCTCAGAGTTCTTTCTTACCCCAGGTGGTTGTTAACCTCCCGATAAGAAAGTTGTTTATAGGCCGTAGTTAATCTCTTGCTCATGATGGACATTTTTTTTCTAGTGTTGATACCCTTGAGGAAATAAGATTTCAGATTAGATTAGTGAGAGAAAAGTTAGAGCAAAATAATAGAACTGTAACTTTTATTTAGTCTCCATGAGCAGTTAAAGGAGCTGGACTTTAGAGGTAAATTTGATTTGGAACTCATAATTCGGAAACTAAACTCGCAGCTTTCCTGTCCTTCGTTATTACTGGAATGATGTGAGCAGAATTCTTTTTCTGTATTTTTGTTGTACCTTTCCAGAAACCCTCCAGATTGTACCTTGCTTTCTCACTAGTAGACACTTTCCCAACATCTTTTTTTTAATGTTGTAGTTGAGCACTTTAACAAATTGAGCATTCCACATGTGATTCCTAGAACTCTCTGTAATAGAGGGTTTTCCCTCCACAGCCTGTGCCTCTTGTCTACCTTTGACCACCACTGATAATTTGTACATTGATCACAGTGATCAATGTGATCAGTGAACTCAGGAGATGGCAACTGACCTAAAATGCTCTCAGGGTAGCATTGCTGTTCTGTGTTCAAGTTGCCCTGGTCAGAGGGACTCAGGGCTGAGGCCACACATGCTGAAGCTAGAGAGTAACTGCACAGTGGGACCACACTGCCTCCTTTTCCATCCCACCCACATTTGCTAGGGGTAGCCCCTTTATCAAAATGTAGAGAGGTAGATATTGGAATGGGGGTCGAGGGATTTTTAAGTTACTTGATTACTTCTAATAAACTTTGCCCTGAAATCTAAAGTAACAATGGACTGGATTGAGTAATTCATGTGAAAAAGTTATAAGAACAGAAGTGCAGAGACAAGTGTGTTGCTTTTGCAGCCAGGTTATGTTGATAGGAGAAGAGCGGAATATGTGGTGCATGCCTGTATTCCAGTGACTCAGGAGGCTGAAGCAGAAGGATGGTGGGTTCAAGGGCAGAAGGAGTATGCACAACATGGTGAGATCCTGTCTCGAAAAGTAAAAGAGGGCCAGAGGTGCAGCTCATGGGTACAACACTTGCCTGGCATGCATGAGGCCCTAGGTTCAAGCCACAGTATGTTGTTGTTGTTAGGTGCTATCGAGTCGGTATCCAACTCATAGTGACCCTACTTACAACAGGGGAAACACCCTTGTCAGTGCTTCTTTGCTATTCATACGGTTTTCAATGGCTGATTGATTTTGGGAGTCGTTTGCTGGTCCGTCTCCCAAGCCTACAGCACCTGGTGTTCCCAGGCAGTCTCCCATCCAAGTATTAACCAGGCCCGACCCTGCTTAGCTTCCGAGATCTGATGGGGTTGGATGCCACAGGGCTACGGCTCCAGGCAAGCCCCAGTATAGAGAGAGAAAAAAAGGATGAGGATGAGATAGTTTCATAGATGCTTCATTGCTTCCTAGGCAGAGAACACTGTCCTGCTATTGAATAACTTCAAGTAGGTTACCTTGTAGAGTCTGAACTATTACTTGGTTCTCTTTATTTGAAATGGGGTCTCACTAGGTAGCCCAGGCTGGCTTCAAACTCATAATCCTCCCTGTGACTCCTGAGTGCTAGGATTATAGAAGCCTGCCATTATGGCTGGCCTCTGGTGCTTTTTTTTTTTTTTTTAAGGGATTGGTTCACATGGTGTTTATGATAATCCCGTTTCCTGTATTATGTGTAATGTTTGGTTTATTATAACAACACTGCAAAACGTTGTGCTAGACCCGATTAATCTACCTTCAAAGAGTCCACAGCTAGTACATGAGGCTAGACTAATAATTACAATGCGTTAAAGTAAGTCCATGATAGTGGGCAATATGAGCTACTCTAGTGGCACAAAGGAAGCTGAGATGTCACAAACACAGTTCTTCCATATGCCTCTCTAAGGAGCCATGCCACAGTCCCATACCCATGGTGAGGACTGTGGACACACTGGGAAAGAAAGGAGGCAGAGGGTCAGTAAGTTGAGTACAGTTCCTCCCATGCTGTCTTGGCAACATTTCATAGGTGGCTATAACTGTTGGGCGTTTGGGATCCTGTGCTTGCAAGAGTAGGAAGCTGGCTGTTGCTAACCTTGTCAAGATGGGGAATTTGTAGGAGATAAGAGGTGGTTTTTGGAATGGAAGGAAGAGCTTGAGGACCATCCTTCAAAAGGATAAGACCTAAAAAAAAAAAAAAAAAAAAAAAAAAAAAAAAAAAAAAAAAAAAAAAAAAAAAAAAAAAAAAAAAAAAAAAAAAAAAAAAAAAAAAAGGATAAGACCTGGGTCAGCTCCAGGGGTCCATGGAACAAGGCTTCCTAGGCATATGCTTTTTTTTTTCTTTTTGGCGGTACTTGGGAGTTGAACCCAGGGCCTTGACCATGCTTTGCAAGTGCTCTACCACTAAGCTGCAATCACTGCCCATTTTTAATTTTTTACTTTGAGACAGGCTGCAGGCTGCCTCTGACCTCCTGGGTTGTGGGAATTAGAGGCATGTGCCAGTGCACCCGGTTTGTGGGCATGGGCTTCAAGATGATAACCCCTTCTTGGGTTTTTTTTTTGGGGTGGGGGGAGAGTGGGGGTTGGTTGTGTGTGTGTGGTGGGGATTAAATCCAGGGGCTTGCACTTGCTAAGCATGCAGTACACCACTGAGCCTATGTCCCCAGCTGTGACCTTTGTTTCCATGTCACGGATATAAAGATAAAATTTCTCAGGAGAGGGCTGTGGATATAGTTCAGTGGTAGAACACCTGATTAACATGTACAGAGCCCTGGGTTTGTTCCCCAGCACTACAAAAATAAACAAGAGACAGTTTTAATCCTCATGTACACCCTGTGGCCACAGCACCTTGATCATACGTCCCATCAATATGTTGATAGGACAACAAAGTAGGCATGGAATATTCGAAGGGAAATTGAAGTCCTTGAAGTCCTGGGACAGAAGAATGGCAGCTGAGTGCAGGTCAGGTCAGCCATAGCAACACAGGCCTACCTGAGACCATCTCCATTTGTTACCCACTTAGGTATCCCTAAAGCCTCAGACATACTGGCATTTAGTGGATGCTCAAGGAATGTTGGACCTGCCCAACTTCCTTCCACCTTAGCCTACCAAACTTAGGGCGCAGGAATGCTGCTTCTCTCTACGCAATCCTTATAACAGTTATTAATTCTGTCAAATGAAGAATTTTTAGGTTTGGGTGGTTTGTTTGTTTTTCAGATGGGGTCTCTTTATATAGCCCAGGCTGGCCTTGAATTCCTGATCCTCCTGCCTCAGCGGCCCAAGTGCTGGGTTTATAGGCATGTGCCACCACACCCAGCTAGTTTTTAGGTATTATACAGAAAATTGATTCTGCAATGAAAGATTTTATTATTTATTATTATCTTTTAAATTGTTGTTAGGTGCTGTCAGGTTGGGTCTGACTCATAGCAACCCAATGTACAACACAATGAAACTACCCAACACTGGGCCATGCCTGGCAGTATGTCAGTGCTTCTCCGCTATTCACAGGGTTTTCAATGACTGTTTTGGGAGTGGGCTGCCAGGTCCTTTTCCCAAGCCTACAGCACCTGGCATTCCTTGGCAGTCTCCCATCCAAAGACTTGCCAGGCCCAACTCTGCTTACCTTCCAAGATCTGACAAGATCAGATGCCAGGGTGGTATGGCTGTAGACTTTTTTTTTCAAATAATGAGTTTCACTGTGGCATTTCCATACAATTATGTGCTTTGCTCTTATTCACTCCCTCATTATCTCCCCATGTTGCTCTTACCCACTGAAAGATTTTATTTTAAGCAAATTTGAACTCATTTCATCTCTGCCTCTATCTTTTTCTCCTTATAATGGAATTGATGTCCCTCCCGTCCAAGGCTAGCCCCATTCCCAGAGTCTTTGCTTTTTTAGTTATCCCTCCCTCTCTTCCACATCTCTGTAGTTCCTAACCAGCGTTTCACCATGCTCAGAGGGGTGTGAGAATTAACACGTGTGAAATGCAACTGTGCCTCACACACAGTAGACACTCAGCAAATGTTGCTAATAAAAGGGAGGCCAGTAGCTGACAGTTCTCCACACTTCTCCTCAGCCTGATCGTCTCAGGAAGGGATCACGTACATACAGAAACATTTTCAGCTAAATTGGAGAAGAGGCATGTAGGGTTCAGAAAGGATTAGATGTTCTTGTTATCACTTAGTTCATAAACACCAGGTTGTGCTGGGCTCTTTATGCCCTTTTCTAACTTTACATGCTCCTGGGTGTTTTTATCCACTCTTTGATTAAAACCATTTAAATAGTGATGACCTTTAATCTTACAGCTCCAGTTTTCCTGATCCCCAAACTCACTCAGGTTTCTTCCTTCTTTTCTTCAATAATAAGTTCCTGCTGTGTATCAGGCACTGATGTAAAGAGCAAAAGGCACCATATGGGCTTGGACCTATAGCCATCTCTAGCTTGATGTATCTGGAATATTCTGACTCCTCTTTAGCTAGTTGTTCCTGTTGTGTACAGATTTGGTAATGTTTCCACCATTCACCCAGATGCCTAAGGCTGGGACCAGAGAATGTCCTTTGACACCTATTTCTTTCACCTCCTATACCTGCCTGCCAGTGCATCCTTCTAAACATTTCAATAAATGCATTCTTTCTTCCTCATTGCTCCCACTGTGACCTCCTAAGGGTTCTTGCCTCTGTCTTTCTTCCCTTCATATTTCCCTCTTTGTGCTCTGGCCAGAGTGACTGAAGCAGGAGGTGCTGTTTCCCACCCTCCAGCTCAAACCTTTCACTGGCTGCTCCTTGCTGGCTCATGAAATGCACATGACCTGGTCCCAGGTACCTACTGTCTTCTTGCTCCTTACTCCCTCTTCTAGCCCTTGCTTCTCCTACTTCTCGGGTCACCTATCAAGGTGATAATTCTTAGCTCTCTTGATATCAGCTCAAGCATCACTTTATCTAGAAATCTGCCTGATTATCAGGCCCGGGGAATGACCTTGCTGTATGCTTTAGTAGACCTAACTTCCCCATATCTTGTAGTTCCCTTTGTTCAGTAAATATTTGCCAATTCTCCAGGTTACTCATTACGTGTGGGAACTGCCCTGGGTAGAGTGGACAATACCTGTCCTCATAAGCAGCCTGTGTAATTCAGTGAGACCCTGATGCCAAGTAAAAAATTAAAAAATGGACTGAGGATTCAGCTTGCAAAGCATGCATGAGGCCCTGGGTTCAAATCTCAAGTACTGCAAAAAGAAGAAGGAAGCAAAGAAGGAAGGAAAGAAGGAAGGAAAATGGAAATTGGATTTAGAAGGGTATAAAGAATTTTAAGTAGGGCAGTCATGACATCTCAACATTTTAAAGAGATTCCTCCACAGAATGAATATTGAGTCATTAAGGAGCAAAAGTGGAAGCAGGGAGACAAATTAGACTATTTCTGCAGAGTAGACAAGAGGGAGGTAAAGGCAGCAGATATTCAGAGAAGTGGGTGAATTAAAGCTATCACATTTGGAGGCGAAACTGATAGGACATTCTAATGGATTAATACAGAGATTGTGGGAAAGTCAGAATATCAAGGAAGATCTCAAGTTCTGGCTTGAGCGGAATGAGAGGAAGATAGGAATAGAAAACTTGGGAGTGAATCAAGAGTTTTATTTGGCTAGGCATGGTGGCACACGCCTGTAATCCCAGCACTCAAGAGGCAGAGGCACAGGCAGGAAGATCATGAGTTCAAGGCCAGTTTAGGATACATAGTGAGACCTTGTCTTAAAAAACAAAAACAAAAAACAAATAAAACCAGAAACCCCAAGAGTTCAGGTCATCATAAGCTATCTAAAGAGACAGCTGCATGGACTTGTTAAGTGGTCTTTTAGATCAGGGGTTGGCAAACTAGAAAAGATTGAACAGTACATATTTTTCACTTTCTATGCCAAGAAGCAAGAGGATACTATATAAATATATTTGTGGTTAGGTGCCGTTGTGTTGGTTTTGACTAATAGTGACCCTCATAGGGTTTTCAATGGCTGATTGATTCGGAATTGCTTCAGGAGTGGATTGCCCTGTCCTCCCGTTTTTGCAGTGCTGGTGAACTGAGGGCCTCAGAGAGTGCACAGCACTACTCTACCAATGGAGTTAAACCCCAGTCCATATATATATATATATATATATATACACACACACACACACACATACAGTTGTTGTTGTTGTTGTTAGGTGCCGTTGAGTCGGTATCGAACTCATAGCGACCCTCATAGGGTTTTCAATGGCTGACTGTTTCGGGATTGCCTTGGGAGTGGATTGCCAGGCCCTTCTCCCATTTATGTGGTGCTGGGAATTGAACTCGGGACCTCAGAGACTGCAGCGCAGCGCTCTACCAACTGAGCTAAATCCCAGCCTCTCTCTCTCTCTCTCTCTCTATATATATATATATATATATATATTTGTTAACAAAAATTTTAAATGTAATAATTGAGCACAATTTTTTGTTACCCAGGCCTGCTGCTTTATTGGGATTCAAAGTTAGTATTTTTTGTTGCTAAAATCAATTGCAAATGTTCATCTGTTAATACTGATCTATAGTGAGATTTTACACATTTCATCTTTGAAAATGTCTTTGCACTGATTGGTACTGCCGAATACTAATACCAATCCAAGAGCACATAATTTTTTTTTTTTTTTTTTTTGGCGGTACTGGGGTTTGAACCCAGGGCCTCGCGCCTGCATGTTCTGCAAGTGCTGGACCACTGAGCTGCGCCCCCAGTCCATTTTTTTTTTTTTACTTTTTGAGACAGGGTTTCGCTAAGTTACACAGACTGCATCTGGTCTCGAACTTGCGATTCTCCTGTCTCCGCCTCCCGAGCCGCTAGGATTACAGGCGTGCGCCACCACGCCCGGCTTTCCATTTTATTTTTTAATGCTATAGTTTATCCCATTTTCATGATTACATACATTACAGGGCTACATGGGTAAACAAGTAAAGCAAACATTCTACCAGATGCAGCATTTTGGCATTTTTGTGATAGGCAGGTTGAATTCATTCAGTTAGAGGGAAAGCTAACAACAACTCCTTATAATTTATGTTCTTCCTCCATAGCTACTCTAAGCATCTCAATTCCTGAACTACACTGTGCATTTTGGAATGGTGCACTGCTACATACGTTCTTGAAGCTTTCACATCTTGATCTGGTGCCTCTTTAGTTTAGGACCAGCTATCTTTCTCTTTGCTAATCCAGACCACCAGCAACCTTAATCATTTGTTCCTATATAAAAATAAAACTGTGTTTCCAAACATGGACAAAACTGTTGTGTCAGATCCCATTTCAAAACTTTAGCTTCCTGAGTGAAAAAGGTCCTACCTAATTGTTTCATAAACAATGACTCATGTACACTGTACCTAACATTCTTTGCAGCAAAAATCAAGAGGTCAGGCAATCCTGATGACCCTGACTAGTTTATCATTATTTATATATCAATCATATTTATTTTTTAAGGTACTCACTACATATCATGTGCTTTAATAGAGTTAAAAATCCTCATCATTATCACCATTACTCTCTTTTTTTCCCTCCCTTTATTGATAAATGATGGTGGGGTACAGAGTAATACAGCATTGGCTTTTTCCATTATGCAACTATTACATCACTTTTGGTTACACTTTTATCAACTTACAAGGTTTATGAAAACTTTTGACTAATATGTAGTAAAACTCATATGCGTAATTAGGTTATATTCCCCTATTTTTCCAACATGCTCATGAAATTGCATGGTTTACATTGTGATTATCCCCTCCCCCTTTATCCCTCTACATTGATTCTCCTCCCCATCCCACCATCCACAATTTTCACTTCCGTTTGTTGTTTCCTTCCCTCCTTCTTTCTATTTTATATTGTCCCTTCTTTGATAAGTTTAATTGTGCATCTTTAATGTATCAATTTATGTATAGGATTTTTTAATTCCTTTAAGATTCAGTTCCTGCATATGAGTGAGAACATATGGTATTTCTCTTTTTGAGCTTGTGTTTGTTTACTTAAGATGATGTTCTCCAGTTCCATCCATTTTGCTGTAAATGACATTATTTCACTTTTTATTGCTGAGTAGTATTCCATTGTATACCAAGTATATTTAAATCTGATCTCAGACCAATTATTGCAACCATAATCCCAAGAAATCATTCAATTTTATCAACTTGAGTTCCTGCAAGATGCCAGAACAAGTAAGAAAT
Organism: Pedetes capensis; assembly: GCA_007922755.1. NCBI lineage: Eukaryota > Metazoa > Chordata > Mammalia > Rodentia > Pedetidae > Pedetes > Pedetes capensis. The sequence goes on from VMDO01009635.1 coordinate 74,746, forward strand.
CATCTCACAGCAAAGAGCAATGCTTCATCATCTTTTATAGGGAGAGGAAAACATCAACAAGGAAGAAGTAAAACTCTCTTATTAACGCATCACATTGGATGGCTAGCATCACAGTCTTAGTAGACAAAATCCAGAATCCTCAATTTCCTGGCTTGAGGAATCCTCTTTAAAGATAACAATCAAGAATGCCGGGCACAGTGGTGCCCACCTGTAATCGCAGCAGCTCCGGAGGTGGAGGCGGGACGATCGCATGGTCAAGACTAGAGGCAGTCTGCATAATTTAGTGAAACTCTGTCTCAAAAACTAAAAAAAATGGGCCAGGGGCATAGGTCAGTGATCCAGCACTTGCAAAGCATGCAGGCGCGAGGCCCTGGGTTCAACCCCCAGTACTGGAAAAAAAAAAAAAAAAAAAAAAATCAAGGTCAAGAAGAGCTTTCAGGATTTTCTTTGGGCCCATGAGCTCAAGTCCTTCAGTAGGAATCTCTTTCTCCTTTATTGACTTGTTTTTGAGACAAGGTTCCCTCTGTAGTATGGCCTGGAATTTACAATCCTCCTCCCTCAGCCTCCCAAGTGTTGGAATTACAGGTGTGCACAACCACGCCCAGCTCTCTCTATTGTTTTCTGAACACAGTGCTGGTAGTGCTTGAGGATGTCAGTGCATTTTTTCAAGAGCCACCCCGCTGGAGGTTCTTCTCAGCAAACCAGCAATGAAAGAAGCACTAGGACTGTGCTTTGTGTCCGCAGATGCCTTCCCAACATGCCATGGTCAGACTAGTGGCAGCGACCCTGAGCATGTGGTTGTACTTGGGCGTATTCATTACTTGGAAGGTATTTAAATAATTTCATCATATTCTTCTCTTGATCCTAGTCTTTTAGCATAGGATTACATTGTCCATTAGTTACCTCCCAATGGAGGCTCTTCAATTGGGCAGTGTAACCAAATATGGAAATTTCCTTCGCATTTGTGTTGAGGTTCAGAACGCCTACTGAAACTGCAGTTTGAGCTCAGAAAATATATCTGCTACAAATCTGTGTGGGGATGGAGATGTTGCTGCTTGTTTTCACTTTCAATAGCACAGGAAGTATAGATTTGGTTTTACCTGTGATTCAAACAACTTTAAGAACTTTATTGTAGAAGTTTCTCATATAAGCACTCTTTTGCCTTGTAAGTTTAGGTTCAGTTTATTAAGAAACATTACTATTTTTGCAGCAAAATCTAATTTCTAAAGCCATTCAGTATTTGATAATAGTGATTGTATCAGTTAATGTTCCCCCAAAGAAGCAGAACAGACATATGTACACATGTTGTTGTTGTTAGGTGCCGTCGAGTTGAGTCCGACTCATAGCGACCCTATGTACAGCAGATCGAAACACTTGCCGATTCTGTGCCAGGCAAACCATCTTATTTATGTTTAAGCCCATTGTTGCAGACACTGTGTTAATCCATCTGGTGGAGGGTTTTCCTCTTTTGCATTGACCTGCCACTCTTCCAAACATGATGTCCTTCTCCAGGGATTGTTCTCTCCTGAC
>VMDO01009636.1:0-76207 GCA_007922755.1 Pedetes capensis
ATATCCCCAACAGATGACTACCAACAATTTGAAAAGGTGTGCTTATGATCCATATACAAGCGAGGAAAGCAGATATGAATAAATACAAGCAAAGAAAGGCAGATACAAATATGAACTTATAACGGTCCAAAAGATTTCACAAACAGAACCTCCATTTTTATAAATGTACACTTCTTTAGAAGTTATTTCACTAATCACTCTAAGTAAAACCAAGTTCTGATTAATTCCAAATATAAGTAATTGTGCCATAAGGTATTCAGGTTCCAAGTCAGAAAGGCATGCCAAGAGAAAACTGACTTAAACATGACTGATTAATACCATCCATTTTTCTCCCATAGAACCATGACTATTTCACAAAGAGGACATCACAGAGCATTCACTCACTGCTCCCTTTAGCAATCATTTCTGAATCACGATGCTGCTTCTCCTATGGCTTCTCCCCATCTATTTCCATTGCCTGAAACAGTTGAAACCCCAACCTCTTTGATGCTACATTCTCCTCTTCCCATTCAACCCTTTCCCAGAGCCAACTGTTCCAAAACAGAGATATGACCTGATTTTTTTGCTTGAAAAATATTTTTTTAGATTACAAAAAATACTTGTTCATTATTACAAATCTGTAACTCACAGTGCTACAGATAAATTATTTACAGCCCTTGTCTTCAGAGAAAATCCATACTATATCCACACATTTCTTCCCAATTTTTAACCCAGTATCTGTTACAGAATTTGAGCTCATTCTTTCATGAACATCTTCTCTTGTAAACAAAACTTGTTAAAATTTCTAGTTCCTCTTCTTCTCTTCCTCCTTCTTCCCTTCCCCCTCCTCCCCATTCTCTGCCCCCCTTCCTCCTCTTTCTTTTGAGACACAGTCTTGCTGTGTAGCTCAGGTTGGCCTTGAACTCTTGATCTTTCTGCCTCAGCTTCTTGAGTGTTGGGATTACAGGCATGCACCACCACAACTAGCTAAAATATGATTTTTAAAAGGCACCAACTACTTCATCATCAGCTCTATCAAAACTGACTATTCCTTTATTGTTTCTAGTCTGAAGAAGAGGGTATACACTGTGAAAATAAACATCTTTTGTCATATATCTTTATCTATACTTTGCAAATTATTTTCTTAGGGCACAGTACAGGTATGAAATTATCAGACTAAAGTTAACAGACATTTTAGAAACTTATTGCCAAGCTACTATTCAGAATTATGTACAAGTTACACTCTCACCAAGTCTTTATTTGTAACCTGCTCAAGATGGGTTCTTGTACACATTAATAAACATCCTATCAAAAAGCAAGGATTTCTTCCTTACAGTGACTTTTAATTTTATTAATAAGTAACATCCTCTTTTATAAAATTAAAGGCAATATAATCAACAATGTTTGAAATTTACAACCTGAAGTAAAATTTGATCGGCTAACTAAAGACAATATTCTAACAATTTAAGCATTTTAAGCATAAAATACTTTCTGACAGCAAAATCACTGGTAAGTTTTAAAACTTCTATTCTTGCCTACCTCCACTTATATTCTGAGCAGTGCTAACTTGTGATATTGTGAGACATAATATGGTCCTAATCTCCATTCTCCTGGCAAACAACTCCTAAAATCTTCAAAATCTCCAAAGCACTATTTGTTTGTTAATGGGTTGAGAGATGGCTGGCAGTCCTAGGCAGTTTCAGGACAAGGGCTGGTCACAGGAAAGACCAAGGCAGGATTAGAGGGCTGGGGCTTTCAGCTGCTCCTCCAAGGCAGGAAAGGGAGCTGGTAGTTAAGTTGATCACCAACAATCAATGATTTAATCAGTCATCTCTATGTAATAAAGCCTCCATAAAAACCCCAAAAGACATGGCTGGGAGAGCTGCTGAACAGCAGACCACATGGCCTTTCCTGGAGGGGAGCAAGGCTAGAAAGGGCATAGAACTCCACACTCTTTCCTCCACACCTCACTCTATAAATCTCTTCATCTGTATCCTATGAAACACACTTAATAATAAACTGGTAAATGTAAGTGCTTCCCTGAGTTCTCAGAGCTGCTCTAGCAAATCAACTGAATCTAAGAAGGGAGCTGTGGGAACCCTGACTTATACTCAGTAGGTCAAAAGCCTAGGTAATATAATCCAGTCCTTGCAACTTACACCTGAAGGTGGGGAAGTAGGCTTGGGGGCTGAGCCCTTAAGCTATGGGGTGTGATACTATCTCCAGACAATTAAGTGTTAGACTGAACTGGATCAGAAGACACCCAGCTGGTACCCACTGCTGCAGCAATGCTTAGGGTGGGAAGAGCTGGACACAACACTCCCTATGCACTTGGTGTCAAAATGTGGGAAAGTATAAGAAAAACTGGGTTTAGTTTTTTCCTCTACCTACATAACTCTTCAAACTATTACCCGACCACATTCCTTAAAAGTTTTTCACCTTTAGTCACCTTTTTAAGAAAAAGCATTCTGGTATAATTTACAGAAATTAAAATGACAATAAGACTAATCTTAAAACATGCTTCAGAAGGACATGCACTTATGACAAATGTGACCATACTGGCCATTTATTATAAAGGTCTATGTGTGTTTCATCATGAACAAAGTAATAACTCACCTAAAGTCATGGAGTATTCTATGGCACTGTACCAGAATTAGAACAAGGAAGTTTATATTGTATTCATGGAAAAAGCTGGTTAAGCTCTAGTTAGTACAGGCTTTGAGTCAGGTATTATCTATTTGCTGTCGCAGTTATTGAAATACATTTTTTAAGAAAAATTAACTATTAAAAAAGGCCCAAATGGCACAGCAGAAACTTTCACTGCTCAAACAAGTATTCTTTGAACAAAATAATCAAGGTGTGAAATAAGGCGACCCTGCCCACCACCAACTGCAGACATCTTCAGGGCCTCCAGTCCGAAGAAGCCATGTCAGGACTGTATGGTCTCACAATCAAACACCACCTGCACAGATGGGGCTCAGAACAAGTAATTCCAGAAAGATATGTGCACTTCTACAGCTAAAAACACCTCAACTGAAACAAATACTCTTCCAAATCCCTTCCCCAAAATGGACAAAAAGGAAAAGGCCTCCAAAGAGGTTCCTAACATGCTGACCAGACAGTCACAGGATTTCTTTCCATATTTTAATAAACCAAACAGCACATGGAATTGAAGGCTCTTCCTTCACAATTTGTCCTTGATGAGCTTTCCTGCAAAACATTAAATGCCTCCCACCTTAACTCAACCTTGTTTCTTTTGCCTTATAAACAACAACTTCTTTACTCTAGCTATATTCTACTTTTCCTTCAACAGTCAATTCAAATTTGATCAACCCCCAGTGACTTGTCTATTACCCACCCTCACAGCTATTAACTCCAGCACTTGTGTTTAAATTAACTGCATGCACATATTACTTTCCTGCTAGAGGTAAAGTACTTGCAGGTTTTAACACCACTTCCACACCACTTTATATGTGGCTCAGTGTCCTGCACACTGCAAAATTTAAGCCTCTGTATTTCTACACCTGTGTTTTCGACAGTTGAGATGAAGGACAGAAGTCTGGACAACTGAGTTCTTGCTATGTAGCTATTTAAACACTCTATTAGTAACACAGGAAATGCACACATATTTAATATTTTAATTCAAAATTATGGAAGTATTACCTGAATTTTAATAGCATCTACTAAATCCTTTTCTACCCTTAATTTTCTTTTCCAGTGCTGGAGATGGAACCCAGTGCCTTGTGCATACTAGTCAAGCACTCTACCACTGAGCCACCCCTACAGCCCTAACGTTCACTTTTAAAAATAAAGTTCAAAATACAAAATTACTTGCCTATAATTCTAGGTAATATGCATGTGAATTTAAGCCAAGAGAAAAGTTTTATCTGGCAATCCCATCAGTACTTTATAAGTGCCTGACCCACGAAGGAGTCTACACAAACAAGGCTTGTCCTATCACAAATTAAAACAAAGCAGCATTCCAAATCATTAATTGAATCCTACTCACTGAGAACCACTGCTTGCTTTATTATAAATAAAAATATGCTTTCAGGATTGATGTTTTATCTTCAGAAAATAAGACCTAAACTAATAAAAATACTAAAAACTGCAAAAGATTCAAATACAAAACCAAGTTGGTCAAGCATTCTGTTCAAGACAGATGTAGAGAAGCAAAGTAGTTTCCACTGCACTAGCAGGTACATTTCTAAAATGTCCCCACAAAAAAGTTTATAATGTTCTGTGGAACTGGCCACTTAGGTTTTTATCACAAGGAAAACACTAAAATAATAATAGATGTAAAGCTGGCTTCTTGAAGCCAGTTGCAACTGAAACAGAAGTTAAAACTATAGACCTATGAAAGAGATGTATTACGTTAAAAATTCTTACAATATTTGAGAAAACTAACTGATAGAGGGTGAGATCCATACAACAGTTTACCCCTATAACCCAATGATACATCTAACAATGCTGGAAACACATAAACTGTATCATGAGGCCAAATTAACTCTTTATTATCATTTCAAGTATCTCCAAAGTTATCTCCAAAGTACTAATCAAACGTACTTTGTTAGACACACTCAACTTTCCTTGCACCATCTTTAAACAACAAAAGTCTTACCTTTTTAATCAAAATCGACTCTCCCCAAATTTTTCTGGGCACTTAAAAACAATAATTGATTTTTTTTTCTTTTTAGTTTTCATTCTTTTGAATGCAAAAAGTTGAGCCAGGCACAGTGACGCACGCCTATAATCACAGCTACTTGAGAGGTCAAAGCCTGCATGGGCAACTTAGCAAGACCCTGTCTCAAAATACAAAAATAAAAAAGGCTGAGGACACAGCTCAGTGGTAGAGCACTTACTTGGCATACACAAGGCACTAGGTTCAATCCCCAATACAGAAAAGAAAAAAATCAAATACGAAGTTGAAAATGACTAGCATAATCATCTTCCTACAGAAAACTTTGGCTTATCATTTAGTTCTCTGTTATTTATCACACATAACTAAAGCCAGCTCTTATGTTTTCCCTTCCCAATAACAGCACCACCACCTGTATACCCAGACAGTGAAAGGAAAGGCAGGGTTATCATCCTCTAGCTGGAACTACTGGTTCCTACATTTGACCCACCACCAGCGCATTGGCCCCTCTCCTTGACATCCATCAGCCCCTGTCCCTTTCCATGCCAGCTCTTGCTACAATTATGACGTTTCCCTCAGCTTCTGCTTACCCAGTTTATCTTCCATACTGTAGTGAACATGATCATTCAAAAACACAAATCTGATCTTATCCTTCCTTCAATCTTTCTGCTCGCAAAATATTTCTAACCTGATGAATAGCTTTGATGACCTGGGTCCTGCTTACCACTCTACCCTCATTGCAACAATTTTGTTCTTTTGTTTCTTGTTTCTTACATCACATTATTTCAAACACATAAACACAAGTATGTTCACTTGCAATATAAACAATTCTTACATTTGGTCATATTTGCTTCAGATCTTTTAAATGAAGGACTAATACATTATAGAAACCCTCAATCCCTTTCTCCCTTCTACATATAATAGCTAACAGGAAGTTAAGAATCATCATTCCTGCACATATTTTTATAATTTTACTATACAACTTGTACCAGTAAATATTACACTTTGCCATACTATGTCATTCCACAGTTTGTTTTATTTTCAGTCAGTCTGTCTTTTGGGATTCATCCACGGTGATTGAAGTAATTCCCCATCTCATTTTAACCATCATATGGTATTATACTGTTTGAATATTCACCAGCATATTGAACCCTTTTCTCAATAAATGGTTCCCTTCCATTACTACAAACATGCTAAAATTGCCACTCACTTCTTTCTCCATGCACACATACAGAAGAGTTTCTCAACAGTAGTCTGTGTCAAGTTACACTCAAGCAACCCATGAAATCAATACAGTAGGTCAGAGACAGCACTTTTTAAAAAATAGAATAAAGTAGAAAATACTTAATTGTGCTTCATATAGCACAATTCAGTTGTACACTGATACACCTGTGTGTGCCCTGGGTCACAAAAATAACATGGGAGAGTTTACTCAAGGGCGTATATCTAGACATAAAAATCCTAAGGAACAGCCTATGCACATCTTCAATTCTGCAAATTTAGGCATATATTGTCCACATGTAATGTTTCATTAAATTGTGAGGTAGAGCTCTAGTTTCTAGTTTTAGTTTATTCCATATAGATAACCAATTGTCCCAGTAATTATTTATTTTAGATCAGATACCAAGTTACACATATACACTGAATTTATGTTTGTTCAAAAGAAATGACATCTACAATGATATATATATACACACATATATATATAATTTTTTTTTTTTGGTAGTGGGGGGTTGAACCCAGGGCCTCATGCTTGCATGCTTTGCAAGTGCTGGACCACTGAACTGCCACCTCCAGCCCATTATTTTTTACTTTTTGAGACCGGGTTTCACTAAGTTACACAGACTGCCTCTGGTCTCGAACTTGTGATCGCTGCCTCCACCTCCCAAGCCGCTGGGAATACAGGCCTGCACCACTGCACTGGCACCTGGCCATATGAGACTTTTTTTTTTTTTTTAAAGATTTTATCCAGCTCCAGTTGGATATGGGCTACATAGTGAGACTCTTGTCTTGAAAACCCCAAAGTTAAATTAACTGATTTTCTTTTCTTTCTGAAGCTCTTGTGAATCATGTTAATAAAATTTAAATTTACCTGGAAGATTGTCACCATCCAAAAATTGTCAATAAAATTTGGCTTGCTTTTGTCTATAAAGACCATGACAATTTAAGATGGATTTTGTGAAAGTTTAGCAACTATCCCCTGTCTACTTGTACTGGACAATCATTATGATTACTAATCCTGCAACAAGCTACAGAGAGCTGTTTGCCAGCAGGTACACTCAGCTGCCCTATACCTTTCTTCTTACAACCTATGTATGAAACTGCCAACTACTCCATCTACTCATGTCTGTCCTGAATGAAGGGTGGCAGGACTTGGAAGCATCAGCTGGCCTCTCTCCAACAAGATAACAGCCATCATGCTCCCGAAAGCCACTTTTACTTATCACATATAACCTGTACTTCCAGTCACAACATCCCAAACCATCTAAACTCTGTGAAAATTTACCAAGCCATTGTTTTACACTGCAATTATGGGAACAGAGACAGAGGTTTAACTTTATTTATAAAGCTTAATGGGTTGTTTAAAAAACAAGCACTCTTAAGACTTTGATGAAAAGAGAAAATAAATTCAGTAAAAATATTTAGCAAAAATATCTTGTACTTATTTTTTACAAAACCTCTTACAAACATACTTAAAAAAAAAGTACATTATTGAAATTTTACACCTGACTATAAGGTAGCCACTAGCCACATGTTACTATTTAATTTTAAATTTTAATTAACAAATAAACTGTTAAATATCAGCACTTCAGTTTTATTAAGCATATTTCAAGAGATCAACATGGCAAGAATAGTTATTGCTGCACCACAGAGAGTTGTATGGAACTACGGTGCAGTACAGTTTAAAGGTTGTGAGCAATGTTCATAAAATTACCTTCAGAATATAGCTTGTTACTACCAAGTACCAACTTTTATTGAGTCTCGGACTCTAATGACATCCAAAACATGTTAATAACATATCAAAATATTAAATTTATTTTCAATAAAAATAAAATCATATTTGTCTGTGAAGCACTTAGGAAACTGTAACATTTGGATACTTTCCAATATACAAAATAAGAGAGTAATTTTTACTGAGTTTTTGAAAAACCATTGTGTATGTATTAAAAAGATATCTAAGCCATTAGCTGTAAACACCTCCCCCTTAAATAGCCTTTTCTCCCAGTTTATTGTCAAATCAAAAAGAATATACTGATTGAGATGTAAGGCTCAGAAAGTAATGCTTTCTTTCATTTATTCAGGAGCAAATCATTTCTCATCTGTGATTTCCTCTAACCCTTCTACATCAGATTACTAGAAACACTTTAGCACTGGTAATTGGGACTATAAACTTCTGTCTAGTGATCCTCCTCCTAAAATCAAAGACACTTAACTCCCAAACTGAATCACTGAAAACAAGTAAAGAACTCTTACAACTCAGTAATAAAAAAGACAAATGACACAATTTAAAAAAGACTAAAGGACCTAAATAGACTTCTCTCCAAAGAAGATACACAATGGCCTTATAATAAGCACACCAAAAGATGTTGCACATCATTAGTTTTCAGGAAAATGCAAATCAAAACCATAATGTGATCCCATAGTTAGTAGGATATCTACAAAAAAGATGGATACCAACAAGTGTTAGTAAAGATGCTGAGGAGTTAGAAACCTCTTAAGTTGCAAGTAAGAGTGTAAAATGATTCAGCAGCTTTAGGAAACATTCTGGCAGCTCTACCAGAAAGGTCAAATGAAAGAGTTGCCATATGACAGTAATCCTACTTCAAGATGTATTCCCAGTAGAAACGAAATATATATCTAAAAGTTCATACATGAATGTTCAAAGTAACATTACCCATAGCAGCAAAAAAGTGAGAAAAAATGTCTACTTGATGATGAATAAGCAAAACGTGACTCAGGAGGTAGAGGCAGGAGGACTGAGGCCAGAGGCAGCCTGTGTAATTTAGCAAAACCCTGTCTCAAAGTAAAAAATGGGCTAGGGTTATGGCTTAGTGGTTGAGTGCTTGCAAAAAGCATGTATGATGCCCTTGGTTCAACTCCCCAATACCGCAAACATAAAATAAAATAAAAATAAACAAAATGTGGTATATCCATACAATGGAAAATTGTTCAGCAATAAAGCACAACCATTAAGTTATCTTAACACCATATCCACATGCTATTTTATTATTTATAATCTAATGGTTTGAAAAGAAAGGTTTTAACAAGAAAAATATGGTGACTAAAACCAATATGCTAAAGTGATCCAGAAAAACAGGATACAAAGAGAGGATAATGGCTCTTTATGCACAGAAAATTAACGAATGGTTGCCAGAACAACATAGTGCCTGAATTTAGGTCTTCTTGATAACATTTAGAAAATTTCCATTTGAAGTGATATAAGGGAAACACATATACTTTCTGAAATTATCTCTCATCAAAAATGTTGTTTTAAATAGAAATTTCTTAAAGCTTCATTTATGGATAGTAAAAGGCTCATGAAAGATATAATAAAAGTTCATTAGATATATTACAATGAGTAGAAAGGAAAGATACATTGAACAGTAAAGCCAAAACATCTTTTGTTTTTAAACCTCGGAGTCAAAATTATACATGCAAGGCCATATATCATTTTTAGGAAGACAGTTTATATAGGAATATTTGTTTCTGCTGCATTAACTATAATCACAGCTCACAGAAGTAGTGATCTCTGCCACTTACGCGCTGTGGAACTGGAGCTGAAACAGCGATGGTACAAACACCCACAGTTGTTTGAAGGGCTGGCCCAGAAGAGCAAGAAAACACCAGTGAATTTAACTCAACAGACAAAGCACATAAAACCACTCAAAACCTTGGAAGGGAGCTATTGTTTTAAAAAATAGGCAGACCTTGAAATATGCCATCTTTATGCAAATATATAGCTTTAGCATTTGCTACAACAAAGGCATCTTACCCTACCACGGCCCATAGATGGAGGAAGAGCAAGTATGGGGATAAATCAGGAATCAGGTTACAGGACTGATCACAAAGTAGGAGTAAGTCCTGGTTAGATTAACTTATCACTCAACACTGAAGGTAAAAACTGAGAAATCTCAAATATGTACACACAGAACAAAAAAATTTGAATACACTTCCAAGTAAGAACATTTCCTGAAGCATTGCTGTGTTCAATTACGGGTAAGGGGCAGAAAGAAAAGCAACACTGAGAAAGAAAAGCAACACCGAACCAGGGTTGCTCTCCTGGGATCAAATCCAGAATCAAAGGCAGAAAAGTGCACAACAGCTTTTAAGTACTAAGTGGTTTGATGAAAATAAGGACTTACTAATCTAGGAAGGTTTCAAGAGGATATAGGGTTGAACAGGGTCTGACGTATAAGTAGAATGTAGCCAGAAGTGGAGAAGACATTTTGTAAAGGGAGAATGTGTCCATCTTCTAGCCTTAAAACACTAAGGCAGGAATCAACAAGGTCTGTAGGCTAGATGCTATGTTGCTCAGCATAGCAAATCAAGAATATCTGAGTAGAGATGCAGATGTAGCTCAGTGGCATAGTGCTTGTCTAGCATGCATGAAGCTCTGGGTTAAATCATCAGCGCGCGTGCACACACACACACACACACACACACACACACACACACACACAGAAAAAAAAAAAACCCACAAACAAGCCACCAAACTCCACCACCAATATGTGAGATGGGGAAAAAACCAAGACCACAAAACCAAAATCCTTCAATAAAAGTACCATAAAAATGGTACCTCAGAGAAGCACTGACAATAGTGCCAGACATGGCACAGTGTCAAAAGTGTTTCATTCTGTTGTACATAGGGTTGCTATGCGTCAGACCCAACTAGACAACACTTAACAACAACAAGCTGGACCTTGAAGTATGTGTTAGACTTTGACAAAGACGCAGACTGGAGCACTTTAGGTTGTAGTAGTTGTTGTCAGGTGCCGTTGAGTCGAGTCCGACTCATAGTGACCCTATGCACAGCAGAACAAAACACTTCCCGATTCTGTGCCAGGCACATGATCTTATTTATGTTTAAGCCCATTGTTGCAGACACTGTGTCAATCCATCTGGTGGAGGGTTTGCCTTTTTTTTGCTGACCAGCCACTCTCCCAAACATGACGTCTTTCTCTAGGGATTGGTCTCTCCTGACTACATGCCCAAAATATGTAAGACGTAGTCTAGCCGTCCTTGCTTCCAAGAAGCACTCTGGTTGCACTTCATCTAGGACAGATCTGTTGGTTCTTTTGGCAGTCCATGGTATATTCAATATTCATCTCTAGCACCATAATTCAAAAGCATCAATTCTTCTCCTGTCTGCCTTGTTCAATGTCCAGCTTTCACAACCATATGATGCAACTGAAAACTCCACGGCATGAGTCAGGCACACCTTCATCTCCAATGTGACATCTTTACTTTTCAATATTCTAAAGAGATCTTTTGCCATAGCTTTTCCCAAAGCAATGTGTCTTTTGATTTCTTGACCGCTGCTTCCATGGGTGTTGATTATAGAGCCAAGCAAAGCAAAATCTTGGACAACCTCGATCTTTTCTCCATTTATTTTGAAGCTGCTTACTGACCCAGTAGAAAGGACTTTTGTTGATGTTCAGTCGCAATCCATACTGAAAGCTATGATCTTTGATCTTCATCAATAAATGTTTTAACTCCTCTTCATTTTCAGCAAGCAGAGTTGTGTCACCTGCATAATGCAAGTTGTTAATGAGTTTTCTTCCAATCCTGATGCTACATTGTTCCTCATAAAGTCTAGCTTCTAGGATTACTTGCTCAGCATATAAACTGAACAGACATGGTGAAAGTACACAGCCCTGACGTACACCTTTCTCAGCTTTAAACCAGGCAGTGTTTCCTTGTTCTATTCCAACAACTGCCTCCTGGTTCATGTATAGATTCCTCATGAGAACAATTAGGTGCTCTAGGATTCCCATTTTTCGAAGTGTTATCCATAATTTGTTATGATCCACACAGTCAAATGCCTTTGCATAGTCAATAAAACATAGATAAATATCTTTCTGATACTCTCTGCTTTCGGGTAATATCCACCTCATATCAGCAATGATGTCCCTGGTTCCTTGCCCTCTTTTGAAACCGGCTTGATTTTTTGGCAACCCCATTTCAAGAGGTTGTATATGAAGAGGAATCAATGGTATGGAAGGATGAAGTGGAAGCTGCCTTGAAAGAACTGGTGAAACACAAGGCTCCAGGAATTGACGGAATACCTCTAGAGATGTTTCAACAAACAGATGCAGCACTGGAGGTGTTCACGTTTATGCCAACAGATTTGGAAAACAGCTACCTGGCCAACTGACTGGAAGAGATCTGTATTTGTGCCTATTCCCAAAAAGGGGGATCCAACTGAATGTGGAAACCATCAGACAATATCATTAATATCACACACAAGCAAAATTTTACTAAAGATCATTCAAAAGCACTTTAGGTAGGGGGAGTAAAAACTAGCGCAAAGGTCTAGCAAACAACTGTGCTCACCCAACAGGGCAACTGCTTGTTAGGTTGTCAGGTACTGTTTAGTCAAGTCTGACTCACAGAGACCTTATGTACAACAAAAAGAGATACCACCGGCACTATGTCAATGTTTCTCCACTATTCATAGGAGTTCTCGATGACTGGTTGTTTCAGGATTATTTTCAGAAGTGGGCTGTGAGGTTCTTCTCCCATTTTTGCAGTGCTGGGGATTGAACCCAAGGCCTCAGAGAGTACAGAGCGGTCCTCTACCAACTGAGCTAAAAACCCCACCCCCACGTAGGGCAGCAGCACAGCATAAATAAAATACAACAAGCTTAGCATCAAAGATGGCAGAGACATGCTGGAGACCTTCACTACCTGGCTCTAAAGTGGGCAGAAAGACCTGAATAAACAGTCAACAAGGAACAGAAAGATGGTAAAACCTATGTGTGTCTTAAAAGAATTAATCTGGCAAGCCTAAGCAAGACAAATGTAAGAACAAGGAAGCTAAAAATATTTACCCAGAAAGTTGTTTTCTTATAAGAGAAAATCAGATGCCCTTGTCCCAGCTTTCATGTTTGTCCCAGGATTTTTGTTTGGGGCATGCCAAACCTAGGGCCTCACACATACTCCGTAAGTGCTTTATCACTGAGCTATACCCCTAGCCTCTTTTAAAATTTATTTTATCTTGACAAAGGGTCTCACTAAGTTTTCCAGGATGCCTGTGGCCTCAAACTTAGGATTCTCCTGCCTCTACCTCCCAAGTCTTGGGATTACAGGTGTGAGCCACTGGATCCAGCTTTATCCCAGTTTTTAAAAAGCCATACACATAAAGCTGCCCTCATATGCTATTGATGAACGTAAACTGTTAAAACAATTGGACAATAATCTAAAAGAATCTTGTGGTCCAAACATCCAGGCCAGACTGGGAAGTGCACGCCTATAATCCCAGCAGCTCGGGAGGCAGAGGCAGGAGGATCGCAAGTTCGAGACCAGAGGCAATCTAGGTAATTTAGCGAGACCCTGTCTCTATAAGTAAAAATGGGCTGGGGGTGCAGCAGAGTGGTCCGGCACTTGCAGAACATGCCCTGGTTTCAACCCCCAGTACCACAAAAAAGAAAAAAGAAAAAAAGAAAAAAGAAAGAAAGAAAAAAAAGAAAAAAAAATAAGAATATTTACACGGAAGGACCCTAAAATCGTCTCTAGAAAACTTTTAGAGCTAATTAACTCCTTCAGCAAAGCGGCAGGATACAATATTAACACTCAAAAATCAGTAGCCTTCATTTACACCAACTTTGAGCAGGAAGAGAGGGAAATTACAGCTACAATCCCTTTCACAATAGCCCACCAGAAAATTAAATACCTTGCAATCAACCTAACCAAAGATCTTGCAGATCTCTACAAGGAAAACTTCAAAACATTAAAGAAAGAAATCGAAGAGGATACTAAAAGGTGGAAGGACCTCCCCTGCTCATGGATTGGGAGAATCAATATTGTAAAAATGGCTATCCTACCAAAAGCAATCTATAGATTTAATGTAATCCCCATTAAAATTCCAATGACAGACTTTACAGAAATAGAAAAAATGATCCAAAAATTCATATGGAAACACAAAAGACCACATATAGCCAAAATACTCTTAAGCTGCAAAACCAGTGCAGGTGGGACCACAATCCCTGATTTTAATCTATACTACAGGAGTTGTTGTTGTTGTTAGGTGCCGTCAAGTTGATATTCGACTCATAGCGACCCTCATAGGGTTTTCAATGGCAGACTGTTTCGGGATTGCCTTGGGAGTGGATTGCCAGGTCCTTCTCCCATTTTTTCAGTGCTGGGAATTGAACTTGGGACTTCAGAGACTGCAGAGCAGCGCTCTAAGCAAAAACAGCTTGAGTACTGGCACAAAAATACGACCGAAGACCAGTGGAACAGAATAGAGGACCCAGAGATACATCAACACATCTATATCCAATTGATTTTCGACAAAGGAGCAAAACAGGTGAATTGGAGAAAGGATAGTGTTTTCAATAAATGGTGCTGGGAAACTTGGATATCCTCTTGCAGAAAAATGAAAACAGACCCACAATTCTCAATATGCACAAGTGTTAACTCGAAATGGATAAAAAAAAACCTCAACATAAAACCAGAAACTTTAAAATTACTAGAAGAAAAGATAAGCAATACTCTCCAACATATAGACATAGGAAAGAACTTCCTTAACAGGACTCCAATTGCTCCAGAAATTGCAACAAGAATAGATAAACTAATTACATAAAATTAAAAAGCTTCTGTACCACAAAGGAAATAATCAACAGAGTCAAGGAAATCCCCACTGAATGGGAAAAAATCTTCACATCCTATCCATCGGACAGAGGACTAATTTCCAGAATTTATAAAGAACTCAAGAAAGCAACTCCCAAGAAAACAACCCAATACAGAAGTGGGCAAAGGAATTGCACAGGTGGTTCTCAAATGAAGAAGCTTGTAAGGCCATGAAACACATGAAAAAATGCTCAATATCCCTAGCTATTGTTGTCGTTGTTGTTAGGTGCCGTCAAGTCGTGTCCAACTCATAGCAACCCTCATAGGGTTTTCAATGGCTGTTTC
The DNA here is from genome assembly GCA_007922755.1 of Pedetes capensis. Lineage (NCBI taxonomy): Eukaryota > Metazoa > Chordata > Mammalia > Rodentia > Pedetidae > Pedetes > Pedetes capensis. The sequence continues at coordinate 14,756 of VMDO01009636.1, forward strand.
AGGATTGCCTTGGGAGTGGATTGCCAGGCCCTTCTCCCATTTTTGCGGTGCTGGGAATCGAACTCAGGACCTCAGAGACTGCAGAGCAGCGCTCTACCAACTAAGCTAAATCCCAATGCAAATCAAAACAACTCTTGAGATTTCACCTTAGTCAAGAAAGAATGGCCAATATCAACAAAACAATAACAACAAATGCTGGCATGGTTGTGGAGAAAAGGGAACCCTCTTACACTGCTCGTGGAGTTGTAAATTGGTTCAACCACTTTGGAAAGCAATATAGAGATACCTCAAAAAACTAAAAATAGATCTACCCTATGATCCAGTTATACCACTACTGGGACTATATCCAAAGGGAGATGAGTCATCATACCACAGGGACATCTGCATTTCCATGTTCAATGCAGCACTTTTCACAATGAGCAAGGATTGAAATCAACCAAAGTGCCCATCACAGAAGAATGAATAAAAAATTATGGTACATATACACATTAGAATACTACTCAGCAATTTTTAAAAAATTAAATGATGTCATTTGCAGCAAAATGGATGGAATTGGTGAAAATTATCTTAAGTGAATGAACACAAGCCAAAAAAGAGAAATACCATATAGTCCCACTCATGTGGGAGCTGAACCAAACTTAAAAGAAGGAAAAAATCCTATACATAAATTGGAACACAATAGAAAGCTCATGTAAACTTAGCATAGAAGGGCCAATTTAAGGAGTGGAAAGGAGGACGGAGTGATCTAGCAAAAGGAAGTGATGATGGGAAAAGACAGGAGGGGGAGGAAGGCCAGAAAGGAGGGAGGAAGGGGGGAGAGGTCAACCTCAATGTAAACAGCTCAACTTTATTAGTATGTGAAATAATAATAATAATAATAATAATAATAATAATAATAATAATGTCAATAATACCAAAGGATGGCAATAACTAGATCACTCATGTAATACTGCTGAGAATGTAAAAAGATTACTATAGAAAAAAGTTTGGGCTTAAATCAAAATTGGGATGCACGTATATAGATAAATATTCACACAAAAAGACATACAAGTAGAAAGGAGAGCATTGGTGGGGGGATGGAGATGGGGGAGGAGGGTCATGAGAGAGTAAGGGGAGGTTATGTGAGCAATGTACAATGAAATGCATATATGGATATGTCACAATGAAATACATGTCAGAATGATACCCATTAAATTGTACATTAAAAATTTCCAATAAAAAAAAGAATATTTACATGGGGGAGGGGTGGAAATCCAGATCTTTTTCAGTTAAAACAAGTACTCAGCAAGCCAGGCATGCTAGAGTGTGCTTGTAGTTCCAGCTATGGGGGAGGCTGAAGCAGGAGGATCTCATCAGCACAAAGATTTGGCCAACATAGCAAGACACATCAAGTCATTGTTTATAGAAGCAAACATATTACAAGACCTTATGTATTCAATACTCTTTAGTTCATTAGAAAACAAGTTTTATTTCTGAGAAAAAGTTTGCAAGAGTTTGCACTGAAACATAAAAATATCAGTAAAAATTGTATTTAGGAGGCTGTCATTATTCAAACATTTGTAATCCAAGTATCTAAAGTGAAGAGATAACAAAAAGAAATAAATATAACAAAAATACTCAGGAATGAAATGACCATTCATAAAATTACATCTTATTCAAATCTCTCCACTTTTAAAAAAAGACATAAATCTGTTTAAGGGATCAATTAATAGTCTTTCACTAAAACGAAGCATCAGACAACAGAATGCAGATACAATTCAATAAAACTGAATACAAAGATTTCATGGTGTCAATAAAATAGATGTTGACTTTAACCACAGGCAAAACTACTGACCACTAATAATCTAGTAGACCAAATAACAACTACAGACAAGATTGGCAACAGTAGTGCACTGACATGCTCTTTAAATGAGAACTTGCTTATGAGAGAATTGCTTATGAGAGAATTAGAAAAGGACATGGAAAAGGAGGTGAAGCTTCTCAACTACTCTCACAGAATAAACCCTTCTCAATAATGCTTGGGAGGGCTGGGATTTAGCTCAGTTGGCAGAGCGCTGCGCTGCAGGCTCTGAGGTCCTGAGTTCAATTCCCAGCACTGCAAAAATGGGAGAAGGGCCTGGCAATTCACTCCAAAGGCAATCCCGAAACAGTCAGCCATTGAAAACCCTATGAGGGTCGCTATGAGTCGGATACTGACTCGACGGCACCTAACAACAACAACAACAACATTTCTTGGAAAAATAAAATATGAAGTAAAACAAATATATTTTTGAAAAATATTACACCAGAAGAAATACTTCAGGCATCCTTTGTTCACTGTATAGCTGGCTCTCAGAAGCAACAATAAGTTTTGCTAATTTGTAATTACTGTTATATCAAAATAGGGCCCAGTTAAATCTTTTTTCACTACTACAAAATTTATGTCTAGGGGTAGGTGTGTGTGCAGGGGCTGAACCCAGGGCCTCAAGCATACTAAGCATGTGCTCTGCCACTGAATGTATGCCTAGCCTCCTTATAAGACACAAGGTCCTTTTTCTTGTAATAACTGGGGTCTCACTATGTTGCCCAGGCTGACCTTGAACTCCTAAGCTCAAGTGATTCTCTGCCTCAGCCTCCCAGGTAACTACATGGAACTACATGAATGTTCAAATATACCCAGCATCAGTCCCTACTTTAAATAATATTCACAAACTGGGCATGGTGGCACATTCCTGTATCCCAGCACTTAGAAGCCTGAGGCAGCAGGATTGTAAGTTTGAGGCAAATCTGGGCTCCATAGTGAGACTCTACCACAAAAAAGGGGGGGGGGGCATTGCACAAAATAAAGGTGAATGGTGGAATTCATGCTAAAATTTAACATTTAAAATAAAAGAAAACAGGACTGGTGAGTGTGGCTCAGTGATAGAGGGCTTGCCAAACATGAGGCCTTGGGTTCAATCCCTAACTAAGGTAAGATTATAAATTCAAGTACAGCCCAGGCTATCCAGTAAGTTCCAGGCCTGTCTGGCTACATAATGAGACCCTGTAATCAAAAAATGATTCATGTTAAGAACATGTTTGCAAGCCAAGTGTGATGGCACATGCCTGTAACACCAGCCCTCAGGAGGCTGAGACAGGGGGATCAACACAAGTTTGAGGCCAGCCTGGTCTATACACTGAGTTCCAGGACAGCCTGGACTACACAGGGAGACTCTGTCTTAAAAAAAAAAAAAAAAAGCTATACCAGTTATAATTAAGTGATACTGACTGTACCTGAGTAATTTCAGTTATGCTTTGTTGTTATTAGGTGTTGTCAAGTTGGACCGGACTCATAGCGACCTTCACAAGGTTTCCAATGGCTGATTGTTTCAGGATTGCTTCAGGAGTGGATTGCCATGTCCCTCTTCCATTTTTGCGTGCTCAGGATAGAACCTAGGTCCTCACAGAGTGAGGAGCAGCACTCTACCAAGTGAGATAAGCCCTAGCTCATTTCAGTCATATTAAAAGGCAAATATATAAGAAAAAGATTGCAAAGATTTATGCTAGTGGTTACCAATGGAAGGTGAGGCTGTGGGTGGTTATTAAAAAAAAAAAGCAATGGGGAGACAGAATTACACTACCACTTAAAAACATTGAAAATATATTAATTAGTAAATAGGATTTTAATATATACATATTTTATCTACAGATTATAGTTACTTTTCACTTTATCCCTAGATAATTAAAGTTCTTTTATTTGAGAAATATATATTAGATCCTTATGATTTACTAAACATTCTGAAGGCAAAATTTAGCAACAGTATTTATTGATACTAAGTGCCACTTCAATCCTTTAAAATAATCCAACAAATTATCATCATCAATTTCTGTAAACTGAGAGGGATCAAGTAGCTTGCTCAGGTTATAAAAGTAAATAGTGAATTAACTATAGTTCAAATCAAGACTGTCTACAAAGACCATGTTCTTAACCACTTAGTTACACACTGCCCTAAAGAGAGAGCCTTCAAATAACTGACACATTGGTAGAAGAAATAAAACAGCATGTAGAAAGCACCAAAGCAGTGAACACAGGTACACAGTTAAGACCATTCATCAGATAGAAATAAGGTATTCTTAACTTCAAACGGGGAGCAGGGGTGCATCATAGACATGAGAGAACAGAGTTCCAACGAATGGAAGAATCCTGTAAGATGGAGAAAGAGGTGATAGACTCTTGAAGGCAGACAGAACCACGTGATTTTTTGGAAACGGCAAATATTAGACAATTGCTCACCTAAAAGTTGCATAAATTTTTAGAGAATAGAGTTGAAACAGTCAAAAGTTTACTTGTGATATTTAATTTATAAGTCGTCATCGTTAGTTTCTATCAAGTTGGGTCTGACTCATAGCAACCCTATGTACAACAGAATGAAACACTCCTTGACACTGTGCCACACCCAGCGGTATGTCAGTGCTTCTCTGCTATTTATAGGGTGTCCAACGACTGACTGTTTTGGGAATGGGTTGTCATGTCCTTCTCCCAATTTGTAATTACATATACTTAAATTTGCTTTACACAATTTCAAATTGTTTTTTCTACCATCACATAGCAAGTTTATTTCCAGTGCCTCATCACATGCACCTTTGTCACCAGGGTTCTTGTTAGGTGCTGTCAAGTTGGGTCCAACTCACAGTGACCCTATGTACAACAGAATGAAACACTTCCCAACCCTGTGCCAGCCCCAGCACTACATCAGGGGTTCTCTGTTGTTCATGGGGTTTTCAATGGCTGATTGTCTCAAGATTGTTTCGGGAGTAGGAGGCCAAGTTCTTCTCCCGCTTTATGCAGTGCTAAAGATTGAATTCAGGGTCCCAGAGAGTGCAGAGCAGCACTCTACCAATTGAGCTAAGCCCCAACTGGTCCCCAGGCAGTCACTTCTTCAGTCTAATCTAACATCAGATTTCTAACAAAGTAGTAACTTTACTTCTCAGTTTGAGTTATGGATATATGTGTGTCTACATATGTGCATGTGCACATGTGTGTTTTAAATACATATAATACAGCCATAGGAATGGTTATCCCAAGTCAGAAATAACTATTCCTTCATGTCATTCGTTTTTCCATTTGATTTTACACACAGGTATACACACATGATCAACATCATAATCACTTACTGCTTTTTTATGTGATCTTTTAAAAGGCAATAGAAAGACATTCATACTTGCAACTATCAGAAATTACAAAATCAGTGTTAAAATGCCTTTCCTTTTTTAAATTATTTCTATTAATGAATTCTAAATATATCTAAAACTAGCAAAGACTGAAATTTCAATCTGTAATATGTTATCACAAAGAACTTTATTCAAAATAAAATCATTGGGATAGTTCCCCAAGGGATGCACAGCCTGTTCCCTGGAGAACTTTTAAGGAGGGGGTCTCCCCATCTATATGGACATTAAAGAGGAAGAAATTATGAACTGAAAATGATTTGGTCTAGATCAGTGGCTGCAAACTTCAGTATGTACCACAATCTTTCAAGGGCTTCTTAAGGCACAGACTTCTGAGCCTATCCTTCTGTTTGTGGTTCCACAGAAGCAGAGCAGGGCCGGAGAAGGAGCATTGCTAGCAAGTACTTGGGTGCTGCCAGACTACAGGCTGATCTAGGTTATGCTAAACCTTGTGTGTCTTGTTAAGGATTTGATTTTACCTCTGAGGAATTCCAGGCAGGGAAATACCATTACAAGATTTGGTGCTTTTAAAATATCACTGACACTATTATGGAGAATGGAGCTTGAACACTATCAAGTTTCATCTCTTCCAACATGTATTTTTTCAAATTTATAATTTCTGCCAATAGTGTGCATCTTCTAATCAATGGTGTATCATGCATAACTTCATTGGGAATGTCTTTTCTTTCTTAGTGTTACATAAAACAATGAGGAAAATTATAATTTATAAGCAGCTGGTTTACTGAAATACAGTTTTAACCTTCCTGATGCAGTAGTGTTGTAAGATGGGAAGCAGATTTTATTCCTGTGTTACAGATATGGAAATAGATTTCAGAACATACCAAACCCACTCAAGGTCACACAGGTAGTAGCTGATCTAAGATTTCTGGAAAAGTCCAAAACTTTTGACACATAAACGACATGGCTTTCTCATGTATGAAACTGCTTATGATGACCTGTAGTTTGCTCTCCCAATAAAAGGAAAGAAGATGGGGGAAACCAGTGTACCTTAACACACCAACAATACGAGTAAAGAAAAGATTTTGGGGACACCAGGTGTAAAATACCAAATCTGAGCCACTCTAAGATTTTAAGATTTTAATTAAGAAACTATAAATAAATGGAAACATCCAAATGAACCACCCCCACAAATGTCCAGAGAGAATAAGGACAGCTGCTTATGAACACTGGTTCATACAGTGCTGCAAAATGCAGAATATGACATAATGTCTCCAAAGAAACAGACTCTGGTTTGAGGATTCATTTTAAATTACAGTAGGTGGTACAATGAAGTCAGGTTTATACCAAGACAGGCAGTGTGCCTGGAAAGCAGCCAGAATACCAAGCAAGATCAGCTTTCTGAGAGATGACCAGAAACCCAAGATATTTCAACAGCATCAAGAAGAAACAACTCTCAAAACACAAGCTTGGCCTTTGATTTTCAAATGTGACTTGAAATGGTGTGATTTTCTGAAATACCATTGTGCAAGATTACAAATAATTCTCTAATTTTGAAAATTGAAGGAAAAGGGCCAAACTTGACTACACAGTGAATCTGAGGCCAGGCTAGGTTACCTACTGAGACCCTGTCTCTGAAACAGAAAGAAAAAAGAAAAAACAAAGCCAAGCAGGGCAGCAGTGTACCTGTAATGCCAGTACTCAAGAGGGAAAGGCAGGAGGATGACAAGTTAGAGACCAGCCTGGGCTGTTTGAACCCAGGCTGTCTCAAAAAGAAAAAAAAAAAAAATTAAAATTAAAGGAAAAGACTATGTGAGGTGAAGAGAGACCAGAAAAAAAAAAAAAAAAAAAAAAAAAAAAAAAAAAAAAAAAAAAAAAAAAAAAAAAGTAATAAAACTTAAAGGAAAAAATTAGAAGAGATAATCTAACCAATATTATTCATCATAACATCCCACATATTTCCACTCCCTACTGTAAGTCAACTAATAAAAGACCCCTTAAATTATACACTCTACTCAACAAATTCTGAAAAGCAGACTTACACCTTTACCTGGCTCAATTAAATGATTTAATTAAATAATTCCTAAGAGAAAAATGTGCAAATATTCTTATTCACCAATCCATTCTCACTGAAACAACCCAAACTTCAGCATCTACCATAATTCTTTCATCTCTGAAAAGAACTCTACTACTTAACTTTCATTTCAATTTCTGACTAGAAAAATGGGGTGGGGGCATTTAAAAGAGCCATGGAGCTTTTGTTGTGACCCTTATACATATTTTAAAACTTGAATAGTCTGACTCAGATAAGCAAAGAGTTATCCCAAAGACAGAGTGGGACTGGGGTCTACAACCAGGCATAAGACACCTCCATGCGCTATTAAAGCCACAAGCCATACTTTAATAATGAAAGGAAACACTGGCCAGAGTAAGTACCTCAAGATACTTCTGCTTTTCCTGTTTGGTTTTCAAGTCATTTGTTGTTATTGCTAGATGTCGTAGAGTTGGGTCCAACTCATTGTGACCCTGTGTACAACAGAATGAAACACCCTCTGACATTGTGCCATGCCCAGCACTATGGTCAGTGCTTCTGCTATTCACAGGATTTTCAATGGCAGATTATTTCGGGAGTGGATTTGCCAGGTCCTTCTCCCTATTCAAGTCATTATAAATGTGTAAATCTTGGGCTGAAAGATTTAGGGGAAAGGATTTGAATGTTTATGAGTAAGTAGTAACGGCAATAACATTCTAACAACAATAGCACTAAAAACTATAGTAGTATTATGTGTGACACAAGTCATAAGTAAAATAACTCAGACATAAAAGTAAGGCATATATGTAAATCAACTATTCTGTCAAAATACCTGCTTCTTACTGCCCCAATCTGACATATTACTGAAGGTCATAAATAAGGGGTGAATCATGTGGGACAAACACTAGCAAAGCAATCTTACTTGGGACTCACTGTTATGGCAATAAACAATCATTTTCAAGTCAAGACAGACTTCTTTTAAAGGTGGTGCTTGCATACAATAGAGATAAGTGCACACTCATGATCACTGAGGTACTATTCACAATAGCCAAGTTATGTAATCAGCCTAGGTGCCCATCAATGGATGAACAGATAAAGAAAATGTGGTGTATATATACAATGGAGTATTGTTTAGCTGTAAAGAATAATAGTTATGTCATTTGTAGGAAAATGGAAGGGATAGGAGATCATCATATTAAGCAAAATAAGCCGGACCCAGATACAAATACTGCATATTTTCTCTCATATGCAGAATCTAGATTTTTTTAAAAAAAGGACATGAAAGTAGAAGGTGGCCTTTGGGGCGGGGCATGCAGACACAGTTGGGAGTGGGGAGGGGGAAAAAGAATGGGTGAAGGGAAGGTCAGTATTATCCTCATATACTGTACACATGTGAAAATATTATGATGAAACTCATACTGTTCAAATATTATATGATAATAATAAAAAGGTGATGCTTGCCTCATTCAAATACCTAATAGATCAATCCTAAAACAACAAAATCTTTACTGTTATTATTATTAATTTCCTCCTCCCTTGGATGTGAACAGATGCTAACAACAGATCACAGAGGGTTTGGAATAAAGCACTGCTTCCCCTCCAGATGCCTTAGGAGATGTCTCCTGCCCTTCTCTTTGCCAGCTCAGGCCCAAGTCCCTCGTTGAGGTTCAGCCTGGAACACTCCCAATGATAGATACAAATGTCTGAAGGAGTAACTCAAGGTTTTAGGCAGCAAAACCACAGGGAAAACCACAGTGAAGACAGAGGAGCTCTGCTACAGAGGTAGAACATGTCCAGCAGCCATGATTCCCAAGGATGGTCCAGAGGCAGGACATTGGCTGCTTCCTTTCCACCTCTTCCCAAGTTTTCCTATTGATTCTACCACTCACTTCAGTCATTCTAATGAACTGGATTTCTAGTTAAAATAGCCAAAGCCTGGCAGTGGTAACAAACACCTGTAAACCCAGTACTCAAGAGGCAGAGGTACATAGTTCAAGGCCAGTCTGAGTTATGAAGACCCTGTCTCTTAAGTTAATAAGGAAGTGAGTAAATAAGTAAATAAATGACAAAGTCAGTTTGTAATTTTGGAAACCCAGAATTCTGACTGACAGGCTTCACTATTTACAGACTATTATTTTTATTAAAAGTAGATAATTTTTAAAAATTTATCATTTCACTTAGTAGAAAATTAGAAAGTAGAGATGAGCACAGTGAAGAAAATAATATCATTTTATAATTCTACCCCTAAACAGAAACAACCAAGGCCATTTGGAGAACACTCTTCCAAACTTTCTTCCAAAATGGATATTTTGACACAAAAGAATAAAAGCATTGAAGCATAAGAAGTCTCTAAGCCAACATGACCATATAATTTATTATCAAATACACTTTTGAGAGTAAAGTGGTTTCTTCCCCCCTTTCCTATTAAAAAAAAAGTCAAGAAAACATATTAAATAAAGCTATACCTGGTAAACTCAAGTGTATAGTTATCCTAAAATATCTGAATAGCCACCCTACTGATTAGGAAGCCCTGATTTTATTTTCTTTTTTTTAATTGAAAGTTTTAAACTAATTTAGTAAAAACTGTACACATTTACCAGCTATCACGTGATGTTTCAATACCTGTAATTATTGTGCAATGTTTAAACCAGGGTAAATACATCTATCTCCTCAAACATTTATCATTTTTTAACATGAAAATAGTCAAACTTCTTTCTTCTAGCTTTTTGAAATATATAGAACTCTATGACTATCTACATTCATGGAACCCCTAACTTCAGAAATAAGTCTCATTCAGAAGAGGCTAAGAATCTATAAATTCTTACCTAACAATTTTTTTTATCAGTTGTTAAAAAAGGAAAGAAGACAAATCTAGGTCCTAACCAATACAAATTTCTTATGAAAAATGTAAACAAAATCTACAATATAACTTAAGGTCAAAAAGTACAAAATACAGTTATTACTCCTTCCTGTCAAGTCAGAAAAAAATTGATATAATTTATCTTTGCATAGGAGGTCACTAAATAAAAAACATACAGAGAACAAAGGACTTTTTCTAAATTATCAAGGACACCACTGAAGCCTACCAGTTATATCTAGTTATTAGCCACCAAAATAATACATCTTTGCTTTTTCCTCTATAAGTAGGTCAGAGAAGAACATTGGAGGGGGAAACAAACTAAACATCAAAATACATTGTTTCAAACATACTCCTAGAAGCTGACTAGATGTGAAGGGATGAGAACAAAACCTAAAAACTGTGCCAAGCATAGAAACTCATGCCTGTAATATCCGAGACTCAGGAGTGGGAGGCAGATGGATTAGAGACAGAGCCAGCCTGCATGACTTAGCGAGATCTTATCCCAATATTAAAAGAAAAAAAAAAAAATGGGCTGGGGAGTGCAGCTCAGTGAGCTGCATGAGGTCCTGAGTTAAACCCCCAAGTACAGACAAAAAAAGTACACACACACACACACACACACACACACACACACACACTATAACCTAGTTAGAACCAGATGTAGGAGTAATGTCCTGTTGTTGTTGTTGGGTGCCGTCAAGTTGGATCCAACTCATAGTGACCTTATGTACAACAGAATGAAACACTCACCAACACTGTACCATGCCCTGCACTACGCCAGTGTTTCTCTGCTGTTCATAGGGTTTTTAATAGCTGATTGTCTCAAGACTGTTTCAGGAGCGGGCTGCCAAGTCCTTCTCACACTTTATGCGGTGTTAGGGATCAAACTGCCTGCAATCTTACCACTGTGGCATCTGATCCTGCCAGATCTCAGAAGCTAAGCAGAGTTCGATCTGGTTAGTACTTAGATGGGAGACTGCTTGGGAACACCATCTGCTTGTGAGAAGGACCCAGCAACCCACTCCCAAAAAACAATCAGCCACTGCAAACCTTATGAATAGCAGAGAAGCAGGACAACAGTATTTCATCTGTTGCACAGAGTCCCATGAGTCAGACACCAATTCGATGGCACCTAACAACAACAAGGGATCAAACTTAGACCTTCAGAGCGAACAGAGCAGCACTCTACCAAGTGAGCTAAACCCCAGCCCACACCCTACTATATAAAGCAATAACAGAAAATCCATTAACATACGGAAAATCAGGCTCCACAGCAATACATGGTTGATAAGAATAAGAACTAGTCAGTCCTAGAGCTTTCATTCTTCAACCCCATACCTTTAAACTAGGATCTTGCATTTTAGTGGCTCACTTTTGACATTCTGCCTTCCTCAGGAATGACTCCTTACCCACAAGCTATTTTCATAACTCTTTTCTCAAAGTATTCTTTTCTGAAGATGAATCCTGTTGAAATTCCCCACTTACACTGATGAAACATTTACAGTAGAATAAATTCAATCTCTAGACCAAATACATTGGAAACAGCATAAAAAGATCTGGCTTAGTCCATTTGGGCTGCTATAACAAAACACCATGGACAGAGTGGCATATAGCAACAGAAATCGAAGCTAGAAGTGGTAGTGCACACCTATAACCCCAGCACTCAGGAGGCTGAGGGAGGAAGATCAATATGAGTTTATGGCCAGCCTGGACTACACATAGAGACTCCAAACAAACAAACAAACAAACAAACAGAAATTCCTTTTTCACACCTCTGGAGGATGGAAGTTGAAGAACAAGATGCTAAGAGATTGGGTGTTTGGTGAGTGTCTGTTTCCTGACTCAGAGATAGAGCCCTCTAGTTGTGTCCTCACGCAGAGCAAAGGTTCTTGCTCAAGCCTCTTTTACATGGGCACTAATCCTATTAAAGAGTACTGCCCCATGACTCAGCCATCTCCTAAAAGCCTCACATTCTAATACCATCACATTAGGGGTTCAGACTCTAACATGAATTAGGGGTGTGGGGAGAAAACAAGCATTCAGACCATAGCAAGGTCCAAAGTAAACATCCTATTGTTTTATGGAGCAATGGTGAAATAATTACTTTATCTAGAGGCAATGTGGAGTGAACATATATTAGAAAATTTTTGTAAACTGAGTCCTAAGAATACAGAAGAGGTACAGAAATCACACAAGGCACCATACACATTATGCCAAGGCCCCGAGTTCAATTCCCAGCACCCCAAAAATGGGAGAAGGGCCTGGCAATCCACTCCCAAGGCAATCCCAAAGCACTCAGCCACTGAAAACCCTATGAGGGTCGCTATGAGTCGGATACCGACTCGACGGCACCTAACAACAACAACAAACTTAGAAACCCTGGAAAAGAGAAATGGGGAGGGGGGGTGAGAGGAAAAAGGGAAGGTGGTGGAAGGAGGGAGGGGGAGGAGGAAATGAAGGAGGATAGGAGGGAGGAGAGGAAGAAACAGAATTTTTAAAATTTGTACAAGCCTAAATAAACATAGATTGCCTACATCTCAGAAAGTGCAGGGTGAACTAACAGCTAAACTTCGAAAGTCACTTGATTGGGGAGACTTCTGGGAGATGAAAAAGAAGACTACTACTTTGAAACAAAAATACTTACCCCCTCCATATGCAGCATTTTGGTCTGGGGATATAGCTCAGTGGTAGAGTACTTGCCTAACACGTTGGATTCCATCCCTAGCAACACACACACACACACACACACACACACACACACACACACACACACACATACACAAACACACACATGCACACACAAACACACACAAAGGCCATATATTATATTTTACATATGCTCATGGTTTATTGTGGGCCTTTAATTTCCACACATGAAAATATTTACCTGATACTTATCAAAGCTTTAATTACCAAATATTTACCTAAGTTTAAGTTGTCTAATTAAAGTAACCTTTGGCAATAGTACTCTTCCAGTTCATAACCTGTAATGGCTTATTTTTATTATCTATTTTGTTTGTTTGCCTTTTAAATAATATTAAAGAACAATTTTTACCATATTGGATGGAAGGATTTAAAGGCAAAAAAAAAAGATGTACGAATGCTAAGGGAAAGCACACAAATAGTGTCAGAATAAAAAATAAATTAACTTTTAAAAAATGTAATGCACAGTAAAAAAAAGGATATAAGCTTCTTTGTGTACTTTTCCCTTTAAAAAACTAATTCTGATACCAAAATTAGATGGTGACATATTGAGGTATATAACAGGACTGTTAAGCAAAATTTATCTGTTCCTTCTTTAAAGCATCTACCAGCTCTTAGTCTATTTTTTGAATGGTTTCTTGTCCTAAACACTTTATGTACATTATTTCAGTTGAATATCATGATTACCCAACTGGTATGCATTTTTATATCTGCTATACTGGGGCCCAGAGAGGATCACCTACTTGCTCAAGGTAAACAAAGTAATTCATTGGCCAACTTCATTTGCTCTGGCTCCAAAGCATGTGATCATTCTTCTATGTCAAGTTGTATCTCATACAATCCACCACCTGTCTTCAGCATCCCCTTTATAGGCTGTATTTCCTTAAATCTGAACAACTCTATATGAGATGGATATTATCCTCTTTAATTTACCATTAGGAAAACTAAGACTTGAAGAGGCTATGCAGCTTGCCAGGATTTAACTTCTGGTCCATGGCTCTAAAGCCCATATACTCTTTCCAGTATTCATGTTGCTTATAGTTCTAATATTCTATAATTCTATCTCCACAAGAGGCTGGGGTTTGGCTCATTTGGTAGAGTGCTACTATACACTATCTGAGGACCTAAGTTCCATCCCCAACACTGCAAAAATGGTAGAAGGACGTGGCCATCCACTCCAGAAACAATCCCCAAAACAATCAGCCACTGAAAACACTATGAGGGTTGCTATGAGTCAGATACGACTCAATGGCACCTAACAACAATCTCCACAAGATCCTTTACAGGAAACAATGATTCTATGCAGAAGATCAAATCAGGTCTAATTTTTCAATAAGATTTTAGTTCTCCACTTTCAGCTTTTCTCCCAACACAATGACCAGTTTCTAATGATTTTACATTATTATCAATCATTCTTTTTATCGCCCTACTCAAGCAGATAGTCATGAGAAGTGAAAGAAATTAGGAGGAAATCTTTCTGCTATGTAAAGGTCAATGGGCCCATTCTCATAATGCCTGATTACGAGCTGGGCTGGTAGTGCAGGCTGTAATGCCAGCACTTTGGAAGGCTGAGGCAGGAGGCTAGCCTGCTCTGTTTAGCAAGTTCCAGGCCTGCCTAGGCTACTCAGGGAGACCCTATCTCAAAAAAACAAACAAAACAAAGCCGGGCGTGGTGGTGCACACCTATAATCCCAGCAGCTTGGCAGGCGGAGGTGGAGGATCCCAAGTTGGAGACCAGAAGCAGTCTGTGTAATTTAGTGAGACCCTGTCTCAAAAAGTAAAAAAATGGGCTGGGGATGCAGCTCAGTGTTACAGCACTTGCAAAGCATGAAAGCACAAAGCCCTGAGTTCAACCCCCAGTACCACCAAAAAAAAAAAAAAAAACCCACACACAAACAAAACAAAACAAAATTAACGCCTTATAATCTTAATCTAAGCCCAAGAACAGGTCAAATTCTGTGTATCTTTAAAGTAAAAATTTAAGTATTTCCCGGGGTTATTTCTCTTTTGTGTCATTATCACTTGGTTGGTAATAGGCAACAATTCTGGGTCTGCTACTACATCTATTAAGTTATAATGATCTCAAACGCTCCTCTCATTTAAAGCTTTAAATTATCTGAGGTAAATTCCCCCTTCCTTTGCTTGCTTGTGAGGAAGAAGCTGGAAATTTACTGGTGAGAAAAGATAAACCCTAACGTAAGTAAGGGCTGGGATTTGGCTCAGTTGGTAGAGTGCTGCGCTGCAGTCTCTGAGGTCCCGAGTTCAATTCCCAGCACCGCAAAAATGGGAGAAGGACCTGGCAATCCACTCCCAAAACAGCCATTGAAAACCCTATGAGGGTCGCTATGAGTCGGATACCGACTCGACGGCACCTAACAACAACAACAACAACGTAAGTAAAGCAAAGTAACCATTACTGGATTCTACTGTATGTGCAAAGACCTAGTCACTGGCACATGTCCACATCTATACACACACACACACACACACATACTCCAATCTGAAATAAGAAACAACAGAAAAAAATATCTAGAGCTTGTGCTTTGCCAACCTAAAATGAACCATTTATTTTCTCGCCCACTTGAGAGCCTAAGCTAGTCTACAGCAGCCAACTAACCTGGGTTCACCAATGAGCCTCAAGATAAGTCAGATCTCCAGTCTTTAGGAGTAACCTTGGGCTTGACTATAGCTACAGGCTGAATTTAACAGTGGGAAACTACGAAAACATAAAGTCTGCACAGGAAGTATAAATCTACTTCAGTATATATTTATTCTGGTAGAAGGGATGCCCACAGCTCAAAAGCATGGGTACCATTACATTTTGCTCTTAATTTCCTAATTCTACCTGATTACATTTCACAGATGAAGAGAGACAGGGAGGATCAAAGGTGACAGTCATTTGCAAAACCACCTAAAATACTGGTGAATTTACGGCTGTGAACAAAGTTGATAATTTAAAAAACTGTAAACCTGAAGAAAGGTTTAAAAATTTAGTTCAGTTATAAAGAATTTATTATCTCAGCATCGTGCCAAGGCACACGCTTATAATTACAGTGGCTCCAGGCTGAGACATGAAGATTGCAAGTTCAAGGCCAGAGGCATCCTGTGCAACTTAGTAAGACCCTAACTCAATATAAAAAATAAAAAAGGGGCTGGCAATGCAGCTCAGTGCAGAGTATTTGCCTAACAACAACAACAAACAGATTATCTCAAAATCATAGCACATTAATAAATATCTACAATTCAGCAGATTACTTAAATTTAAATGTGAGAACTGGTATAAACAAAATTTTATCAGTTCAATTCAGAGAGCACTATTTCGAATTCAGGCTGTTGGCATCAGTACCAAGGAAGGGAAAGATGACTGGCCAAACAAGTAACCTAAGCTGAAGCCTCAATTCTGCCATTAACTAACAAGGTATGACTCAGGTTCATGGGCAATTTAATATCGAATGGGTACTTCTAGAAAGAAAAACAAGCAGCACGCCATGGCACATGCCTGTAATCTCAGAAACTCAGGAGGCTGAGGGAGGAGGATTGCCAGATTGAGGCCAGAGGCAGCTTGTGCAACTTAGTGAGACCGAGTCAAAATTATAAAGGGGCCTGTGGCAGAGCGCTTGTCTGGCACACAGGATGCCCTGGGTTCAAATCCCCCAGTACTGAAGAAAAAAAAAAAAAAAAAAGAACAAACTATTACCAAAAAGAAGCCACTGGGGCAGAAGTGCTGACCCAAGTCCAGGCAGTCCATCATCAAGATTCTCACCCCACTACCAGCTAACCAAAACCTTCTACATGGGCTGGAGACCCCACTGATGGC
Source organism: Pedetes capensis (assembly GCA_007922755.1). NCBI lineage: Eukaryota > Metazoa > Chordata > Mammalia > Rodentia > Pedetidae > Pedetes > Pedetes capensis. The sequence continues at coordinate 31,313 of VMDO01009636.1, forward strand.
AAGGAGAGTTCTGCATGGTGTCTGAGCACAGGGAGGTCGGGTAAAATAGCTATGAAAAGAAACAATTTACATAGCTATTGAGAAAATAGTGAAATAAGAAGATACTGATACATTCATATTTTAAAAAAAGGTTTTTTTCTTAGAGAATACTTCCTTACCAACTGGGAAACAATGTTTTAAATTCTTATATGTCTAGTATATGGGTCAAAGGATGTTTTGGGCACCAGTAACACAAAAGTAAGCTCAAACTCACTATCACAATCTAGTGGAGTGAAAGGTACCATTTCTCAGGGCAGAGGTATAAATGGTATATACTGGGAGACAGAAAGAGCTTCCACAGTGGGCTAAGAGGTCAGCTCCCAGAGGAGAAAGGCATCTTAATGGTGAGGCCCAGGCAGAGGGAGGAGCACATTATGAAGAAAGGTAGAAGGACCAGGGACTGACAGAATCAGTGAGGATTTCTGATAAGGAGCAATAAACTGTCAAAGACCTTGTTCAGCCACACTTGGGAGTCTTCTTTAGGAATGTAAGCCTCAAGGAGATGCAGACAACGGAGGAAGACCTGGGAAGGCTCCTAAAAGAGATGGAGCAACATGTGAGGCCAGAGGCAAGGAATGGCTGAGTAAGAGCAGAACAGTAAATCTGCATGGGAGCAGAATGGTTTAGGAAGGCCTTTTGAAAATAAATAAGATCTAGTAACAACTCGATGTGAACCATGAGTAAACATGAAGAGATAAGGTAACTTTGATGCTTCTGAGTCTAGACACTTTTAAAAATGAAAACAAGCAGACAAAAGACTAAGCCCCAGGTCATCACAAGGTAGAGTAAAGCTGACAGGCCTTACTGCTGTAGAATCTAGCAATAAAAAACTAGCAGGAACAAGAAGCCTGGCAGAGAGATAATGGCTCTAGCAGTTGCTATAAAGAAAAGTGTGAAGGTTACATATATGTATCAGAAAAATTTTTTTACTATTTGCTGGGCTAAGATTAGAAAACTTCTTTCTATCCTTGTATCCTTGTAACAGGAAGTTTCCTATTACCTTCTACTTTCTCTGAAAGAAATCTATGATGTTCATTTAAATTCACACAGACAAGTTACACACTGAGTAATTTTTGTCACTGATCCCAGAAACCCTAAGAATAGCCATAAAGCAAAAGGGTTATTTCCCCCAACAACCACATTTCATAAGGTAGAATTTTACTAGATTGACCATATAACCTATCTGCTAGTATGATCAGGGGAGATTATACAAGATAATAAGTTTGGGTTAGGGCCATTTAAATTGGAGTTGTTCAACAGACATTTAGGTGGAGACATAAAGTAGACAGCTAGACATATACTCTGTACCTGGAAATGGAAGTTGCAGATATAAATGTAGGAGTCACCAGCTTACAGATGGTGTTCAATACCATCAACAAAAGAGGTCATCTTCAGAGAGTGCAGTGGAGAACAGACCTAGAACAGAGACCCTGACAAGGGCCATGTTCACATAATGGATAAGCCAAAAGGACAGAGAAACACTGTTGTTAATTCAACTTCTCTCCCACATTCTTCACCAATCAAAGGCAGAAACCTTTTGTACTCTAGAATGAAGAAATACATATTTCAATGGCAGGTATTTTGAGTACTGAAGAGACGTAACTATAAATTTTACTGATTTTAATAGACTGCCAGTGAGGCACAGTAGTTTTTCATTTGCCTGGACATGTTAGGAAAAATGATATTCCATTTAAGTGACATTTCCAAATAAAGGAAGCTTTCTCCTTTATGTGAAAGGTTTGTAATTCAAACACCTTCAAGAACCAAATGGGTGAAAAAAACAGAAATAGTAAATACTGGGTCCTGGTTCTGGAATTGGCCTACATCTCTTAAGAGCATTTAAATTCAATGTTTTGTAGAGAAACATGGAGGGCTCTGGTACATGAATGAACTAGGAATGAAAATGATGACTTCACACCTTATAACTACTGTACCAGGCTGTATGTTAACAAACTTAACTTACATAGGTTGAACAACATTAACCTAAAAACCTCAAATCCTGAATGTTCCCAAATCCAAAACATTTTAAGTGCTGACATGACAATATAAGTGGAAAATTCCACACAATGAAACTTAATGCATAAAATTATTTAAAATATTGTCTAAAATAATGTTGGGGCTATGTGTATAAAGTGTATATGAAACATAAATGATTTTCATGTTTAGATTTGCATCCCATCCCTAAGAAATATTTCTGTGTATATGCAAACATCCCAAAACCTGAAACACTTCCAGTCCCAGGCATTTGACTTACATAAGGGATACTCTACCTGAACTTAATGTTTCCATGGTCTTTTATTCTACCGTTTCTCTATAGAGAAAATGCTAATTAATAAATTCTATGTGGTAAAAGAAGGTACTTTTTAAATCAGTCACATGTGTGACTGGGGAAGCTATCTCCAGGCCTCAGATTTTCTTCATCTATGTAACAGAGATGATAATGTTGCTAGGGGGCCTAACTAAAAGAGTCCTAGAAAGGATTATTACTCAGTAAAGGTAGAAGGAGGCAGAGAATGAGTACGTGAGGATGGCCCTTCTTTAAATATGTCATTGATCATAAAAGTTGTACCAATAATGCCCACACAGATATAAGAATCACCTAAGGGGCCCCCCATATACACCTAAAACTTTTCTTGGTTTTCATTTTATTATCCCAAGTCTTATTAACTAAACACAATATGACAATTTAATGGTGCCTTACAAAGTTTATTATACAGATCTTAAAATAAAAACTCTAAATGTTGGCCTTTGAATTGGCCATATTTACAGCTTTTTTGATCATCTCCTGAAAAGACTGCTACTGAAAAGATGCAGATTTTGTATTCCTAAAGAGTCAGAGTCATATTTATATTTAAACACCACTCCCCTTGCTTAAAACATTAGTTTTCTTCAGAGAGAAAGATTTATAATTAAAAACCCAAATGTCAAACCAAGCTAGACAAGGAAAGAGTAGAAGATAAAAAAAATGTGACTTTTGTCCACATGTTATATTTGCTGTTTCATGGCCAAGGATGACACTCCTAATCTCTGCTTTCTTAAGGCATCCGTGCAGAAGACTACTACATGAAACACACAAAAAGCATGCACTCTCACTATGTGCATTCTGACTGACACAAGACACTATCCATAAAAATATTCCACATCTTTGTTATTCAGACAACGCTCTCTGAGGCACAGGAGTTTAAAGCTGCAAAACACAGCTCTGGAAGTACCTGTACTAGTAACTGGTATGTGACATTGTTAATTATACACTTATTGGTTTTCTTACTTACAAAGTGAGAATAGAGTCTTCTATACTATACTACCTACAAGGACTCTTTTGAGTGTTAAACTGACAGTGAACAGGAAAATTCTGTAAAATAAAAGGCATTTAAAAGTTATTTTTTCAAAGGCTACAGCAGAGCTAAGAGAACAGTACTAATCTAATTTAAAAGTCATTTTTGGCCACCTTAAAGAAGAAAAAGAAAAAAAAAATCCTTTCACCTATGTTCCACAAATCTAAATGTCTTAATTTCAAATACTGGAAGTTATTGGATTGTAAGATTTCTATCTAGAACTTTATGGGAGAAGGACACGGCAATCCACTCCTGAAGCATCCCAAATCAGCCAGCCGTTGAAAACCCATGAGTAGCAGAGAATCACTGACATAGTGCCAGGAATAGCACAGTGTCACCAAGAATTCCTTCTGTTGTACATAGGGTTGGTATGAGTTAGATCTGACTGCACAGCACCTAACAACAACAACAACGTCTAGAACCTTAGTTGAATCACTTTACCATTTGGGGCATTACTTTGTTTCGTGTCTAAAATAAGGGCAGAGGCTGAGCTGGGTTCTCCCAAGTTCTCTTCTTGCTATCATGCTTTTTCATTCCACTCATCACTCTACCCTTAGTCAAACTTAAGCATCAATTAAATGCTTCTGGTTATTTAATAAAAATGAACTATCAAAGCTGAATTGTACCATTCCTAAATGGACTTTTGCCTCCTACTATCTTAACTATGGGGCTGGGATTTAGCTTAGTTGGTAGAGCACTGCGCTGCAGTCTCTGAGGTCCCGAGTTCAATTCCCAGCACCGCAAAAATGGGAGAAGGACCTGGCAATCCACTCCCAAGGCAATCCCAAAACAGTCTGCCATTGAAAACCCTATGAGGGTCGCTATGAGTCGGATACTGACTCGACGGCACCTAACAACAACAACATCTTAACTATAATAATAATAGAAAAAGTAATAGTTTTTATAGGATGACAATTGGTCCTAACATCTTTTTCATCAGCGTATGACCTGCAAGTTGAGAAATGACATGTAAATCTTCAATTTCCTCACGTGAGCTCCTCTTGGAAGTGTACCTCTCAAACCACACTCATTTCCTTGAATGAAGTGCCATTCTGGCACTTAAAGGGACATCATTTTGTAACACATGGCCCTAAATGCAAACAATGCAAGAGAAGAAACATTAGTGTGTCACATCACTTGAGAAAGGTTGGATGCACTAGACTTATTGAGGACACAGTGACACTCACTGTATTGTAATTTCACATTTGTAGATATACAGGTTTTCTCCTTACATGGTATGTGCAAGGTGTTGTCCCACTGAATCCTTTTTTCCCTCCCCTAGTACTGGGGGGTTGAACCCAGGGCCTCAAACAGGTAGATAAGCAAGTGCTCTACCACTGAGCTGCACCCCCAATCCCTTTTTATTTTGAGGTAAGGTCTCATTAAATTACTCAGGCTGCCTCTGCCCTTGAACTCACAATCCTCCTGCATCAGCCTCCCAAGTGCTGGGATCATAGGTGTGTACCATGGAGTCCCCTCAGCATTAAATATAATTTGTAAATTCAAAACTACAAAAGGAGCTGGACATGGTGGCATAAACCTGTAATCCCAGCATTTGGGAAGATGAAACAGGAGAGCCTCAAGTTCAAGGCCAGTGGGGGCGGGGATAAGGGGGGAGGACCTGCAAAAGGTACCAAATCACATAATGGATTTAGACAGCTTCATGTTTAGAAAAAGTTAACTTCAGTAGACAAACTTAAAACATAGCCAGGTGTGGTGGCACACACCTACAGTCCCAGGTACTCAGGAGGCAGAGGCAAAAGGATCACATTAGTCCAGGAGGCCAGCCAGGGCAACAATGTCTGTCTGTCTGTCTCTGTCTCTCCATCTCTCCATGTCTCTCTCACTCTCTTTAATTATTTTGACAAAATATCTTGGAAAATGCTTGATTTGCACTGATCTAAAAGCTTTTCTACAAATAAATCCACCATGAATACCTGATCTGAAGAATCAGGATTCCTTTAATGTTCTCCTTAACATCTGTTGATTTTTCTTGAACCACAGTGAGCAGCAGGTAACTTTTACTACTATAATAACCAGTTGCATTTTTGTCACTAGCTGTTAGATCTTTTATAGCAACTCTGGGCAAGGAAGTGGGTAATGACTTTATTTTGATTCTGGAGCCAGGCAGAAGGCCAAACAGAGGCTATTCTGAAGCTACAAATGTGGCTGATCTCAGAGCAGCAAACTCAGAAGCTACGTAGGGGCACATGGGAGTGGAAGAATGAAATGAGGATGAAATGGACACTGCACAAATCATTACACCCAAATACAATTTCTTCATGTGTGTACCCTACATTGAAATGGGAGGACGCCAGGACACCACCACAGTAACAAATCCATCAGTATACTACAGAGGCCAGAAAAACTGACATTCTAAATTGAAGGGAAAGTCACATGTAACAGGCCAAGGTATATATATCCCATATGATTCCTCAGAGAAGTCTTTGACTCAAACACAGACTGTCTTACTGTAACTGATAAATATCCAGTAAGAAAGAAGGCTACTTTTTTTTTTTTTTTTTAAGGAAAATGATTGGGCTGAACAACCAAAAGAAATTGTTTCAAAATCTGTATTTAACACCATCAGACTTCCTTCTCAAGAAATGAACAAAATAACACCATAACTTAACTGCAAACCTTCCTCAGCCCTTCATTAAACAGAGGTTCCTCTTGCAAGCTAAGGTATATTCTAGCTCTAGGAAATAGATGTTCTTTTTAAATTCTGGATCGAAAGAATATTTTAATATTCTTTAGCAAACTCCACCAGAAAAAGCTAGAGTAAGGGACACAAACTGAAAAGTTCAATCTGAATTTTGGATTTTTTTTTTTAAACTGACTAAAATTATATGGCACAAGGAACAGAGGCTAAATTCCCTGCAAAGTGTGTTTAGGTGGGTGAGCAGCTTTTGAATACCATAAACATAATTTATCTATTTATACTTCATACATTTGTCAACCTAACAGAGTTGCAAAACTATCTGCATCATTTTATTTTTCTCTAAAATTCAACACTACAAAATTCAATTGCTTTTGTCTTTACTGTTTTAAGTTAGCAGAATACTAAAAAGAGAACTTAAAATTTGATAAGTGGTATAATGGCAGATTAACAATATTTCTCCTTAAAAGGAGGGGGAGCCAAACATCTTCTAAGGCAAAAAAAAAATTCAATTTTATCAAAGGAAAAATTGTTGTTGTTCTTGTTAGATGTCATCAAGTCAGTGTCCAACTCATAGCGATCCTACGTACAACAGGCAAAAAACACTATCGTTAGTGCTTCTCTCCTATTCATAGGCCATTCAATGGCTGATTGTTTTTTGGGAGTGGGTTGCCAGTCCTTCTTCCAAGCCAACAGCACCTCGTGTTCCCAGGTGGTCACCCATCCAAGTACTAACCAGGCCCAACTATGCTTAGCTTCCGAGATCTGGTGGGATCAGATGTCACAGTAGTTTGGCTACAAGCAAGGTGTAGCCCAGGCTGGCCTCGAACTCAAGATCCTCCTGCATCATCCTCTTCAGCAAGATGATTACTGGCATGAGCCACCACTGCCAGCAGACAAATACTAGTGAATGTAATTTCCCTTTTTCCCCTTAATATTAGGGGGTTGAACCCAGGGCCTCAAGTATGCTTTTGTAAATTCTCTACCACTGAGCTATACCCTCAGCCCATATTTTGCTTTTTATTTTGAGACAGAGTCTCATTAAATTGCACAGGCTACCTCTGGCCTCAAACTTGGAATCCTACTGTGTCTACCTCCCAACTAGCTGGGATTACAGGCATATGCCACGACGTCCAACTTGCAATTTCCTCTAAAATATTAATCTGAGCATAATAAAAGAAATAAACTGTTTTGTCTCTATAATATAGTCAGGGTAGAGAGTAAATGGATATGAAAATGGAATTAAATAAGCTTATGAAAGAGACACCAATAAACAACAATCTTTTCTAAATGAAAAACAGAAAGGCTAAAATAACACGTCATTGGCATCCTCATCTGAAAAATAGAGTTCAGTGTTTTTTTCACTTTTTAAAATTAAATAATAGTAAATTTTTACCTCCTCAGGATTGTTAATCACATTTCAAATATTTAATAGGCTTTATAGCTACTACAGAACCTTCCATCATTGCAAAAGTATATTGGAGAGTACTTGCCTAGAATATTTTACATAATTTATCGAAATTATAGTTTATAGCCAAGTGTTGTACCACACATTTATAATCCCAGCACTCAGGAGGCCAAGGCAGGAGGATCTCAGTTCACGGCCAGCCTGGACCAAAGAGTAAGACCTAATTTCAAAACAAATTTAAAAAGATGACAAGAGAAATTATACTATATATAATATTGTATATAAAATATATATAACATAAATATAATATAATATTAGATATATATATATGAGAGAGAGAGATTATACCTTATATATCCACTGAACAAAGACTAGCATAACAAACTACTGACAGAAAATACTGAGTTAGGAGGATTTCGAGTTTGAGGCCAGAGGCAGGAGGATTGCAAGTTCAAGGCCAGAGGCACACTATGGAACTTAGCAAGACTCTGTCTCAAAAAATTTTAAAAGGGGGCTGGAGCTACGGCTCAGTGGTAGAGCACCTGCCTAACATGTGAGGCCTTGGGTTTAACATCCAAGTGCTACCAAAGAGAGAGAAAGAGATAAGAAAGGGAAAAAAAAAAAAAAAAAAAAGCCAAGACAACTATTTTAAATTAGTAACTAAAAACTGCAAATTCATATATCATAGGAAAAACACCTAGAACTTAATAGGCCAACCACTCGTCATTGGAAAGAAGCACCTCCTACCCATCCAAATACCGAGCCCACCTCTTTTTAAAGCCTTAAATAAATTTCATATCTTCTGCTTGTAGTCTATTTCAATATTTCATACTCCCAGTGTCAGGGAATGACTGCTCTCTGTAACTCAAATAGTAAATACTGCCATTGATTTTTCCACCCATTTCTAAACCAGATGAATTACATCTTGCTACCACAATACAGTCTATCTTATAGCCTTCCACTCTAGATGAAAATATACATTTCTTTAGACTTTCTTAAAAAGACCTTTATACTTCATGCACATAGAAGCATGTGCATATTTTAAATATCAACAACCATCTCCCTTGCTGACACCTTTCAGTGTTTCTTGGCAAACTTTTCTGCATAAAGTTTAGAAGAACTTTCTTTGCTACCTGAGCACAGCATGTCTATCTTCCCATCCTTTCCTCCATTTCTTTCCCAGTCTCATGCAATTATTTGGAGTTTTAGGATGGTACCACTATGTTTCATTTTGCTCTGACTTCTCACATGCTGTTTCCTCAGCTTGGAATGCTAACCTGAGGAACCTGGACTTTAGATTCCATTTGTCCTAAAACTGTACCACCTCCAAAAGTAATAAAAGGATTCAAATTCCAGCAAGAAAAACAGGAAGGCCTTGACTATAAAGGTGATTCAATTTTGCAGTAAAGTAGCATGTCTGAACAGGACACTATGATGCAAACCTGTAATCCCAGCAATTTGGGAGATTGAGGCAGGAGGTTGATGAGTTCAAGGGCAAAGGCAGCCTGCACAATTTAGCAAAACTGTCTCAAAATAAAAAATAAAATGAAGCTGGGCACGGTGGCTCATGCCTGTAATCCCAGCAACTCAGGAGGTGGAGGCAGGAAGACTGCAGGATTGAGTCCATGTAACTTTGCAAGACCTTGTCTCAAGATAAAAAATTAAAAATGGGCTAGGAGTGTAGCTCAGTGATAGAGCACTTGCAAAGGACTCATGAGCCCTGGGTTCAACCCCCAAGTACCACAAAAATAAATAAGAGAAAGAAAAGGGGAAAAAAGAGATGTAAGGGAAGGGAGGGGAAGGGAAGGGAAGGGAGAAGGTGGGGAGGAAAGGAGGAGGCAGGCTAGGGGAGCAGCTCAGTGGCGAAGCACTTGCCTAGTATGTCTGAGGCCCAAGGTTCAACCCCTAGTCCTGCAACCACAAGGCCCTGTCTTAACAATGACTATTAGAGGGCCTTATAATTCATGTACATCTTTTTAAACACACACACACATACACACACACACACACGAAAGCTAACCATCTGTGTTTAATGTTTTGTCATCTGCTTGAAGGGAGAAGCTTGGATAACAAAATTTCTTGAAATCCCTTTCAAAATTAAGATTCACTAGCATAAACAAAATACCCAAATTTCCTTCTCATTAATTAATTATGCCACTTAACAGCTAACATCTAATTGATGGCATACTACGTGGACCTTGTTGTTTGTGGTTAGGTGCCTTAGGTATTTCATAAATGCTTGACTTTTACCATGTTGAAGTTGATTATATTGACTTTATTTTTACCTATGCCCACAGAGGGCTGGGATTTAGCTCAGTTGGTAGAACATCACTCTGCAGTCTCTGAGGACCAGAGTTCCATTCCCAGCACCACAAAAATGGAAGAAGGATGTGGCAAGGCAATCCCGAAACAATCAGCCATTGAAAACCCTGTGAGGGTCGCTATGAGTCGGATACAACTCGACAGCACATAACAACAACAACATGCCCACAGAAGAAACAAAGAACATACTCCAGTACTATTTGGCTTTCCTAGAGGAAGAACTATAATTCAGAGAGACAAGGCAACACTGTCTAGCATTTGCCCAATGTCATATATACAACACCCAAAAAGAGACTGTTCTGGGAATTTCAAATGACAGTGTAAGTTAAAATGTTCTTGTGCATTCTTAAGGATAGGGTAAAGGTGTACCTTTCTGAAGGGCAATTCAACACTACTTATTAAGAGCCTTCCAAACTGGTTTTGTAAGTGATTCCACTTCTAAAACAAATACTCAACAAATAAAATTATGACAGTATATCCATCCATATCATGCACATAGGCCCATGGAACCTTTAAAATAACACTATAAAAATTATGGTACTTAAGATTATTTAAGAACGCAAGAAAAACTGCACAAGTTAAATGTAGAAAACCAATTCCAAAATTATTTGTCAGTATAATAGTGAGTTTTATTGTTGGTGATGTTGCTATTCTTAAAGTACATCTGCTTGGTTTTTAGAGCCCTAATTAAATTAAAACAAAAAGCTGGGCTGAAAACATTAACCATGGTGACTGACCTTTGATGATAAAAGCATGGTATATTTTATAATCTTTTTATCTGAAATTTCTAAAATAAGCCTTTTGAATGAGATATGTGAAAATGGTTGTGTTAAAATAAGTTAGACAAAAAGGTCTGGTTCTTCTCCTGGGGAATCTAGTACGTTTTGTCCTCATTAATCAAGGGAAAAAAAAAAAAAAAAAAACCACACACAGAGGAATGTTATTTCTTTTCTTTGGCTGTCAGGAACCAAAGACAAATTTTCAGTTACCTTTAGTAACTGCACAACAAATACCACTTATCTGGGTGTGCATCTGATTGTTGGCCAATATAACCTTCTATGCTGACCTCCATTTTCTCTAACGCTTTTTTCCTAGTGCATTGTAGGCAGTCTTCAAACCAGCCTCAATGATTTTTCTGTGTAGAGGAGTAGAGCAGGGGGAAGGGAGGGAGACAAAAAAGAAAAGGAGAAAGGAGAAAAAGGATGAGGCGACAATTCCGCAAACAGAATGCTGTTCTACCTCTATAGTTTTCAAAATATTTATAGCCGTTTAAGATCTATCAGGGTGGGTATTAAATATTTGCAAAATAAATGAATGATATACAAATTGAGAAATTCTTATCAAAGGTACTTCCTGTTCAGAACAGCTGGTATCTTATTGAGCTTCAATATCTTAGTACATAGTTCTTATAGCAGTTATCATCCATGATGTGCATGTCCAAAATATCACAAAGATCTATAGAAACACTACTCAGAGTGAAAATAATTTTACTTCTATGCTTTCAACTTATAGATAATACTTAGGATAATACTTTCAGGATCTGAAAATGCCTTGTAATAAGTCTGCACAGGTCTGTAGCACAATGTGCTACAGCACTGAAGAAAAATGTTTACCATGAGCTGAATATGAATATCAGATACTCTTCTTGAGGCTGTTATTTTATTTTATTTTATTTTTTAGAATCTACACCATCATTGAAGAGCTGTGGTATTAAAAAAAAAAAAAAAAAAAACTTTCAACTTCTCCTAAGAAAAGCAGAAAAGCTGGCAAATTTTGGCCTGTATTTCCATATAGATCAGCATTCTCTCAGTTGCTGTGGCCTTGGTAGGCAACTGTAACCCTCTGACCACACCTCTGATCCTTTAAAGTAAGTTCCCCAGAAATGCAATTACTACTTACATGTAATTTTTTAAGGGGTATCAAGGCCATCTAATGTGTTGTCATCCACCATACAGTGATCAGCACTACATGCCCAAGAAATGACCCAAGCTGTGACATATCTTCTGTGGAAATTGTGTACACTAATAGTCTGTATAAATCCTACATTTCTGTGCTGCCTTTGTGGTACTCGGATTTCCAAATCATTGAGTGACTACTGCATAAATGCTAAATGGGTAACAAATATAACCTTCTAAATTCAGTCTTGATTTCTTCCAGCCCCAGATACATAAGGATTCTGCTATGAAAAGGATATACACCATGGTTATTAAAAGTACAGTTACCTTTTATTATTACCACTGTTATTACACTAGCTGGTCGGATTTGTCCAGAACACTCCCTTAATGAACTCACCATAACCACTGCTAGAAAAGAAGACTCATGCCAGGTGTGATGGCAAGCACATGCAAACCAAATGACTCAGTAGGGTGAGGGAGCATGACCACATATCCAAGGCCAGGGGTAGCCTGTGTAACTTAGAGAGAGACTGTCTCAAAATAAGAAATTAAAAAAAAAAAAATTAAAAATGGGCCTAGAAGTACAGCTTAGTGGCACAGCACTTGGCTACTATGTGAGAGGCGTTGGGTCCAACCCACGAGTATTGAGGCAGGGAGACATTCAAGAAAAAAGAAGATTCTAAAATAAAGGGAAAATGATACTGCTGTTATGCAAAATGATCTTAGGTAGTACTTGGTACTGGTATTAATTATACTGAATTGCATAGTGAGGATTTTACTTTCCAGAATTCTTTCAATCTGAGTGTGTCTAAAGCAAGGCTTACTTCGGTGCTAACACATATTTATTCCCCTTTATGATACCTGCCAATTTAATTTTCCCTATAAACAGAGAAGCATATGGTTCAGGCTTGAAGCTTTTAACAGACAATAGAATCTAGAAAGGATGTAATAGTGGTTGTTCAAAGTAAATGATACTGTTCTCCATCTCTGATAAGGACACAAAGATTTCATTTTGAAAGAAAATTAGGTTCTAAAAATCATTAAAATCATTGTATTATGTGTATTTTACCACAATTAAATGTAATCAAAAGGGCATGATACTGAGTAATGTTAGTAGTACAAATGTGTAGTGTTAGGAGTGCAAATGTGATAGAAGGTGACATACAAAATACTGACATTAGAGAAATAAGTGGCTATTGTTTAATGTTGTCATTTTGGCACAGAGATGGAAAGCACTCAGTTTTACTTTAAATTCCATTTTACATTAAAGCAAATGTAAAAATGTAATGACAAACTTTACATTTTATGGTGATAGAAAAACCTAAGATTTGTAACCTTGACACTTTATAATAGTTTATAAATGAGCTTGTGACTATAATTTAATAATCTGTGCCTGTATCGTAGAAATAAACTCCTTATACCAAAAAAGTCGCCTGTAGCCATAGCCCTGTGGCATCTGATCCCGTCAGATCTCGGAAGCTAAGCAGGGTTGGGCCTGGTTAGTACCTGGATGGGAGACCGCCGGGGAAAACCAGAAGCTGTAGGCTTGGGAGAAGGACCTGACAACCCCCTCCCCCAAAAAAATCAATCTGCCATTGAAAACCCTATGAACAGCAGAGAAGCACTGACAATAGTGTTTCCCCTGTTGTACAGAGGGTCGCTATGAGTCGGATACCGACTCGACAGCACCTAACAACAACCAAAAAAGTCTTCCCACAAAGTTTGTGATTTGTGAACTGCTAACGATAATATTTAGTCAATATTTAGGGATTAAGTACTTCTATATTTTGTGATGGAAGTGGTTCAATCTGTAAGATGATAAGCTGAAGTTAAAGGTAAGTAAACCGGTAAGTAGACCAATGTCACTGATACTCCCCACTGTCAAGCAACAGCTGTGATAAATGCTAGGAAGGAGAGCTACACAGCAATGGAAGGGCTTGTAATAGGTGTAATCTGAGTTAGGCGGGGCTTTCTCAGACGCGGAGATATAAGAGCAAGTTAGAAAGGGTGACAAGGACCACTGATCACAGGTGCTCACTGCCTCAGACATGGAGTTTATCTTTATCCCAACAACTGTAGGAAAACAGGGGAAGGGTTTTAAAAGCAGTGACCTACCTGATCAGATTTGTGTTTTAAAAGGTTTGCTGTGGCTGTAATGGGAGCAACCCTTATGAGAAGCATCAGACAGAATCAAAGTTTAAACTGATAACATACAGAATAATTTAGAAAGTACTATATCTAAATCAAATAAATAATAATCAATGGGAAGGCAGCTAACTGTCTAATTTTTTACTAGAAATTAAGGAATATCACTATATTTTTATTTTGGTTTAAGATATATAAATACGAGAGACTAAGTATACCCTAAAATTTAACACCTCAGAAGATACTCAAAATGCCATGATTTCTTGGTCAGGTCTAAGGTGGTCTACCTACCTACCTCAAAAGTGTTCAAGTAGAGAGGCTTAGAGCTTGAAGGAAGGGTGCTCCAAGGGAGTGACTTCTGAGCACCAATAACTGACACTCTCATTTACTTCCTCAGTTTCACAAAGCAAGCTTCTTCTTACATGTTTTACAAGATAAGCTTCCAAATCTGAAAATTAATATTAGCATGTATGGCCTCTTGTTGTTGTTGTTGTTAGGTTGTCTTCAAGTAAGGTCTGACTCATAGTGACCCTCACAGGGTTTTCAATGGCTGATTGTCTCAGGATTGTTTTGGGAGTGAGCTGCCATGTCCTTCTCCCATTTTATGCAGTGTTATGGACTGAACCCAAGGCTTCAGCATGCACAGAGCAGCACTCTATCAACTGAGCTAAACCCCATCCCAGCATGGCCTTTGGACTCTTACTCAAAGATTCTAATTGGTCAATGGGAAAAATCAGTCTGTAAGAAAGCAGCGCCTCAGGGGATGACATCCAATGGCTCTTTCTGGTTAAGCTTCTAACATTGATCTCCTTCATGAAAGTCACTACTCAAAAATAGTCCTGTCTACTTCAATCCTCTTCTAAACGGTCCAAATTCTGAGTGACATTGGCACACCTGTTAGAATGCTAATAAGGAGAAAGAGGATAAAGGGGACAGAGAGCAGAGGAAAAAAAAACAGCACCAAGCTGGCAAGAAGTAGGAGCACAGACTGGTGTGTTCAATGGCAATGTCCACGAAAGCTCAACAACTGTACTCCTAGGCATGGAGCTGAGAGGAACACACAAAGGGTCATTGAGCAAAAGACACAGGTACAGATGCTGTAGTAGCACTATTCATAATAGCCACAAACTGCAAATATCCTCAAGTTCATCAATAGTAAGCTGGATAAAGTGAAGTATACGCATAGAATGAGTACTATAAAGCAATGAAGGGCTGGGATTTAGCTCAATTGGTAGAGCGCAGCTCTGCAGTCTCTGAGGTCCCGAGTTCGATTCCCAGCCCCACAAAAACAGAACATGGCAATCCACTCCCGAGGCAATCCTGAAACAGTTAGCCACTGAAAACCCTGTAAGGGTCACTACGGGTCGGATATGACTCGACGGCACCTAACAACAACAACAACAGAAAGCAATGAAGCTGAATTGGTTACAACTATACACAACATGGATGAATCTTAAACAGGTAACAGATGACAGACCAGAAATGTACACAGAGGTTTGTTCATTCTCTCTTTTAATCAATTAAATTTTTTTTGGCGGGGGTGAAGGAGTGGGGGAGACAAGGTCTTGCCCATGCAGGCCTGGAATTTGCTATGTAGGCTAGGCTGGCCTTGAATTCACATTGATCCTCCTGCCTCAGCCTCCTAAGTACAGGTATTACAGGCATATACCACCACACCTGGCTTACACAGACATTTTCTATTTATGTAATGTTCAAAAACAGAAACAGCCATATGCAAAAAACAAAAACAAAAAAAGCTTCAAGCCTTACCTTAATACTAAAACCAAAAATAAATCTAGTAGAAAATTTTGGCAACTCCAGGCTTGGCAAAGATTTCATAGGTGTCACACAAAATCATAAACTGAAATAATTTAAAACATCAAAAGGCTGGATTTCATAATGATCGATTATCTACACACCTTCTCATACATATCTTCAACAATACAAATAAAAAATAAAAACAAAATAAGTGTCAGAACTAGGTGGAAAGAAAACATGATCAGCTACTGTGCCATCTTTTTCTCTCATTCAGAAAAAAAAAATCTATCCTGCAAGCAGAGAAGCAAAGACAAAAGGGTAGAGTAGAGATTGAAAAAGGGAAAAGTAGTCATCAATAAATGTTTGACCTAGTGTTTAGATTGGGAAGGGGAAATCAGTGAAGAGAGAATAGAATCTTTGCTTATCCTCCCATAACTGACTTTACCACATATACATGGAGGAAAATACAGTCTACAGCAAATGAAGGACACCTTGGTCCTGGATCCCTTTCCACAAAATGTCCTTTTTCCTTCTTTCTCTCTTCATTTGGTCTCTTCCATAATTTTTAATTACATCCCTCCCATTCTCCTTGTTTTTTCACGCTTCTGTCTGCTACATAAGGCTACAGTTGTCTCTTCACATTTGTCTCTTCACTTAAGAAAACTCCAAAATATGAAAGGTAATGAAAATATACAAGTGAAAATAGCACAGATTATGCATATCAAATGTCCTTATTCTGAGGAAGGGACAATATACCATCTCTATTAATTCTCACCCATCCTGTTTATTCAGCATTGAGAGAATATAGGTCACAACGTATTATTATGACTCTTTCTCCCTCTCTGTTTTTGTCCTTTCCTAAACAAGACACCTAGGAACTTATGAATTCAGTATGTACTAGCTATGTGGGATGCTAAGAAAACAGGTTAATATTTCTTGTTTATTCCAGTATAAGGAAGTTGTTTATAACACTAACAAATGTCAAACATTCACACATAGAGAAATGATCCTTCCACTGTCTGTTCCCTGAGAAAATGCAAGACTATATAGGGTGTTATTATTCACTTATTAACTTTTAACTGATTATGGACTTCACAAGATACAATATCCATTTACACTTAACAACAGCAGATATATGTACAGCTAAGTGTAAATGCAGACTCAGCTTTTCAGACTCCCTTACCTCAAACTCCTCAGCCTTCCCTGCGTTTGGGCTAGACAGTCTAGGAATAAAGGCTATGAATATTTAGGTTCAACTCTTCTTTATTAAGAATTGAACAGGTGACATATTTGACTTTTTATGTATGCTTAAAGAAAAAGAGAATGCTATGAGAGATAGACTGGCCAGATATTTATACATTTTGTTTGTTTGTTCATATGTTTGGTTTTGGTGCTGAGGATTGAACCCAGGGCCCCACCATGATAAGCTTGTGCTCTAAGCCACACACCCAACCTCACACTGGCCAGTTAACAAAGAACGGTAACAATAAGTGATGGGGGGAGGGGTTCAGAAAACAATTAAACAGAACAACAAAAAATTGTTTTCTTCTCTGATCTTCAGTGAAAGCTCAGATCTACTCTACATCCTCTTACTAATCCCTTACACCATTACTCCTGAATTAGCCCCAACATTTCCCTTTTTACAGCTTATTTTGTAATGCCTCTGTAATTATCCTAAAATAAAAGCCACAGGTGATTTAAAAAAAAGGAATAGAGCAGTTTTGTTATAAGAATTTACTCAAAAAGTAGCAACACACTTTGACAAAAATTTTTGTACAGCAAAATGCCTTCTGTTCAATTCAGTATCTTTCCGGGATGATTTGTCAAGAGTCCTCCCATTAGTCAGGTAGCATTCAGGAGGATGAGGCAGGACAATTACGAGTTTAAGGCCAACCTGGGCTACACAGAGAGATCCTGTCTCAATGGCAAAAAAAAAAAAAGAAAAAAGAAAAAAAGAAAAAGAAAAAGAAAAGAAAGAAAGAAAGAAAGAAAAAGAAAAGAAAAGAAAAGAAAAGAAAACAACTTAGATATTGTATCTGGTTTGATTAAAAGCACCTCCAGCAACAAACAAAAGGGTTGTCTGATAAGGATTGCTACCCTTTTCCTGCAGCTATAGCCCTGTGGCATCCGATCCTGTCAGATCTCAGAAGCTAAGCAGGGTCGGGCCTGGTTAGTACCTGGATGGGAGACTGCCTGGGAACACCAGAAGCTGTAGGCTTTGGAGAAGGACCTGGCAACCCCCTCCCAAAAATCAATCTGCCTTGAAAACCCTATGAACAGCAGAGAAGCACTGACAATAGTGTTTCCCCTGTTGTACAGAGGGTCGCTATGAGTAGGATACCAACTCAAGGGCACCTAACAACAACAACAACCCTTTTCCTAGCTATGATTGTTGTTATTCCTCTTCCTCACCTGTTCTACCCCATAAAAGCTCATGAGTGTTGTAGCTATGAAAAGGCAAGAAGAAGAAACAAAAACCTGAAAACTTAAGTGTTTTTTTCATTATTTAGTTTATTTTATTACAATAAATGGGAGTAGACAAGAAAATAAAGTGTCTAGCATTGTCTCTATCCTACTTAAGAATAGTACATTCATTCATTCAACACTCAATTAGAAAAAGAAAATACCTGTAATAAGGTTTATTCCTAAAATCTCCAGAAGGATATTCTCATGCAGCAGACATGTCTTCCTTTTAACTGGCCATAACACACATCATTTGTTTTTTATTCATCAGACCTTTTTATTCATTCAATAATTCTCTGTTCTTAATTTTAAAAATGGGTAAACTGAAATTTCCCTCTCTTCAAAATACAAAACCCAAAACTAAACTTTTCATAATCCCCTTAATTTTGACCTATAAGTCAGTCATTCTGAATGGAAGTACTCAGTACCTCCCCTACAAAATTGTACCTTATGTTATACTCTATGCTTTATTAAAGCTAAAAACATAATTTGAAACTTCAAAGTTGAGATCTGTTGGCATTAAAATATTTTCTAATTTAGTCTCCAAGAAAAAACCTCCCAAAGTCCATTATAATTTTACTTCAGATCATATTCTTCTTTTTTTCCCCCAGTACTTGGCGGTTGAACTCAGGATCTTGCACATGCTAGGCCACTGAGCTGTAACCTCCCCCATCCCCACCCATTTTTTGAAACAGGGTCTCGCTAAATTGCGCAGGCTGTCTCTGGCCCTGAATTCATTATCCTCCTGCCTCAGCCTCCCAAGTTGCTGGGATTACAGGCATGTACCACAGCACACGGCATATTTTTATTTTTCAATGAAGGTGTCCTCAAAGTCTACAAAAATAAATTAGGTCTATTTCTTTTTTGCTTTTCCTATTTTAGAAAATTATGTGAATAAAAATAATTCAACCAATACTAGCTTTCACATAACTAGTAATTTACTTTTAACGGTTTAAAAACATAAGATGCAAGTCGGGCAGGGTGGCATACATACATCTATAATCCCACCACTTGGGAGGATGAGGCAAGAGGACAGTGAGTTTGAGGCCAACTTGGGCTACACAGTGAAACTCTAAAGGAAAAGAAGAGCAGGGAGAGAAAGGAAAAGACAGAGAGATGAAAAAATTATTAGAATCATCACATCACAGTTTCTATACATATAATGTTTTATATTTAGAAGTGCTGTTTTTCTATTACGATTCCTGAAATATCAAAAGATCATTCTATTTTGCAAGAACAAAATTGGTTGTGCAGAATGACAACTACCATTAAATTAAAAAAAATTTTTTTTTAAACTTGCAAGTCAAAACTTAAATGTTTTAACTTATATAACTGATGAACAAGGAATTGAAAAATGTGATGGGAATCCTAAATGATACTAAAAAGTATTAAATTCCTAAGCAGGATATAGTGGTACTAGGTCATGAATTTTTTAACTTCAGATTATTATTTTCCAAGTTCTTCTGAACAAATTAAAAAGCCAAATGATCTAATCACTATTATGTGACTTAATAAAATGGAGGAAAAAAGGTATTTTCTATTGTTAACATACTTACAATAACTCTATGCTTAAAAAGTGCTCAACTGTAGATAAACCACATTCATCACCCATTAAGTCAGCATATCACAACTACTAAATGTATCTATAAGCACTCTTCAAAATAATTAACAAAGCAAGCCCTAATAAAACTGTGTATAAAGTTATCAGCATAGTGATTGCTTTCTAAACTTTATAATCATGACCGTATGTCTTCTTTTTCTTTCAAATAACCACAAGAGTGTGAGTAAAAAAATAAAATCACCAGAATATGAGTATTTTTCCTTAGAGTGTATTTTATTCAGAAAAATTTCACTCACTCCTAACATCTTTCTCAATAATATTTAGCTACTCTGTTCAATCCTAAGTTTATCAATAGAGAATTCACAATACTATAAAAGGCCAACATAATTATTGCTGTCATTTCACTAATATATGCCTCCTAGTACCAAACTCTAATGTTACAGTCAACATTTGGACTGTTCACTACTTACACCCTTACCTTCTCCCATTCCCAAACCACCATTTTACCAACACAGTATTCACAAGGCTGAAGGTTATTTTTCATCTCAGAAAACAAAATGCTTAAAATCAGATAGCTAGCCACAAACCCAAAGTTAGATGTTATATAAAAATAATCACAAATATTTCTAATTTTTTCTATTTTCAGTCTCTACAGAAAGCAGTAACATCTTTATTTGTAATGATCTAAGTTGTAACCAGAAGCTTTTCACCTAATTATACTAAAAAATTGATATAATGTGATCATGTTGCCATCAGATCATGTCCTTCACAGACTAGTGTACTTTAAATCTATTTTGCCATAATGGGTTCAACTCATATTTTTTTAGTGTTTTTCTTGTATCATTTCTTGACCAACGAATTATTTCTCCATAGTATCTTCCTAAATTTTAAATCTATAAACAAAAAGATAACTCTGAAAATTAACCCTAAAAAAGATAAATCAGTATGCATTAAATACAAAATATCAACATTAATCATGATTTGTTAGGTAACCAAGAGAGAGGTAACTATCAACTGCCCAAGAACCTCAGTTTAAAACATTATGTAGTATGCAATAATTTTGGTAAACAGAGGTGAACACACTATTTACACACCAAAATAAGGAATGCTAGTCTCATTTCTGACTTTGGATAAAAATATCTTAATTCTGTTTTTAAGGCAAAATAGTCGTTTTAATGAAATGTCTCCTTACAGGTATAATCATATGATTGACAGATAAAATAATTGCTTTAAAAATACTTCTGAGTCATTTTGTCCTTACCTGCAGGCATGAACCATTACTGCATGCAGTGACTGTTCCATTTCCTAGCACAGACTTGAAGAAGCATCATATCTCTTTTTCAGAATGTGACTAATCTGTGGGTTTGCAATTCCTAAGCTATTTACAAATGGCACTCCCTTTCCACATAAGAAAATATTTATTACAACGAAAAATCAAGTATTTTTAACCTAGATCTTACAAATAACCTTGGTAATTCGGTGCAGTAGCAACCTCAAATATATAGGAATAAAATCTAATAGTCCTTAAAGAAAGGAAAATTTTTGTTTGTTCATTAAATTATTTTTTAAAGCCTTTAACAGCTGTCACACATGAACCAGCGGTCTGCTGTGTTATGGTGTGCATGCTGCAGCTGATTAGGCTTGACTATTTTTTAAAAAATCAATTACCCTTAGCAAAAGCAGAACAGCTTGCCCAAATACACATCTTTAATACAGCACAATACCAGCCAGCATGCAGTACAATACATTATATAGCAAACTTGACAAGAAAAAAAAATGTCCTGTTTGTTTCTTAGCAATGCTACACCATTAATTGTTCATGCAAGAGATGTAGCTGTACCTTTCTGAAGAGGACGACTTCTCAGAGTTAACTGACATCAGCAGCTCAATCTTCTGCTTGATTTCTGGAAAAATCAGAAAATATTCACAACCAAGATTGCCTGCCCTTGCTTCCAAGCCTTATATCAAGAGATTTTTTCCTCTCTAATCCCTTTTGTTCAGAATGAGGCCACAAGATTCACAGTACTTCTGTTAGGAATAGGATTCAATGGTGCTATAAAGAGAAAAAGCTCCAGAGGCACCAGGCCTTGCTAAACTATGCACATGACTGTTTATGAAAGCAGGAAGTACCATTTCTTTTAAGCAGAGGGGTGTTTTATTTTTTAAGGTAGAACTACCACGGCTCTACAAAAAGATTTTAAATTTAGGAAATTATAATACAAACAAGAAATGCTAACGTCTGAACTCAATATACTACATAATTAGAGAAGCCTGAGTAATAATGTTTCAGTCTACAATGAACAGATAGGCAACCCTTAGCTGCTTCTATTTCACTAGCCCTAAAAAATATGGCTCAGTGAATCATTTTTGTCACTTAAGAATGAAATATTAAAACAGAACCCCAATTTAACCATTAAAACATGCTTAACCTTTGTTAGGACTTCTTGATTGTTTTCAATTAAAGACATATTTAATATCTAGCCCCTAACTAAAGACTTCTTATTTTACACCTTAATTTCCACCCCCTCCTTCGCAGTACGGTAAAAGTGAACAGCAACACCCAGTTACCGAGCGGAGATAATATTCTTGTCCTTTTAGGAAAGGACTGGCAATGCCACCTACGACAGAAATATAAGTGCCAGTTCAACTTAATTAAAAGATAATTACTGATACCAATTTGGAAAAGAGGTAATAGACTAAAAGAACAAAAATAAGAAGGAAAAAATATAACAAAACTTCCTTTAAAATACCAACTGGCCTAAGAGATATAATCTTAAGCAAGTAGAATACAAGTCTTATTACTTAATGTGAAAAGCTGTTTTCCTATTGCTAAAAACTATCTCCAGTTGGATTTTAAAAATTAAAATATGCTTTCATGATAAAAACGTTCACATACTAAAAATAAAACACAGTGTCACTGAAATGCTATAAACATTTTCAGGATTTCAAAGCAGACCTCAATTTTTGTTTTTTGGTTTTTTTTAATTTCTAGGGGTAAAACGTTTTTTATAATATTGACTTGGAGAAATCAAAGTGGAATGTGAGAAAATGTAAAAGAGAAAGGAATAAAAACTAGTTAAATAAAAGGCAATGGATCTGTAGAGAAACATCCTCTCTCAATGTTGTTAAAATAAGAGATTTTCCAAATTATTTAAGCTTATAGTTTCATCCAATGGGCATTATAAAACTGGTAACAACTGGGAAAATAATAAAGAAACTTACCTTGACAATTCTGAGGTAGATTGCTTTGCCCAGCACATGATACTATACATAGTGAATGAACATTCAGTAAAGATCCCCCTCATTTCAAAAAGAGTAGAGTGTTTTAAGAGCTGTGGCTCTGCTTTAGATTTAGAAACAAGCTCCTCTATCATTCGTAACTTTAGGGAAATTACTGACCCCAGGGAAATTATTTAACCTCTCTAAAGCCTCTATTTCCTCTCCTATAAAATGGGGATAACAATCCCTACTTGAAAGGCTGTTGTGATGATTTAATGCTATAATCCATGGAAAGTCCAAAAAGTATGCTTGGCATGTGGTAAGCCCTGCCAGCCTATTGTTATGGAGGCCTAGCAAAGGATAGTATTCCCTCAATAAATATTTACTGAATTAATTAATGAGGTATACGAGGTCTGTCCAATTTTAAACAGGTTTTCCCTAGTTTAAATCAACCTTCTCCCTCTTGTCATCAACCTCAACTTGCACTTTTTAAAAACCATTAGAATGTTACTACATGTGGAAATTTAACTGTAATCTTTATCTCAGGCTCCCTTTCCAGAGAATTATTTTTTGTCTTTTATCAAGTAGTTGCTTCAGAAAGGAGATTACACTTGAATCCACCTTCATTATGACGCATTTTTATTCCAAACGAAGAAAAAGTTCATACTTCTGTATATCTATATAAAATCAGTGTGCTTAGGATGAAAACACCATGCGAGGGATGGTGGTTTATGCCTGTAATTCCAGTGACTCAAGAGAAAGGATGATCGCAGGTTCAAGGCCAGAAGCAGCTTGCACAACTCAGCAAGACTGGGTCAAGATAAAAAAAATTTTTTTACATGGGCTGGAGGTGCAGCCCAGTGATATGTGAAGTATGTGCAAGACCTTGGGTACAACCCCCAAGTACTGCAAGGAAAAAAAGAAACAGAAAAAGGAGATGAAAAAGCCTAAGATTAAATTACACAGTTCTAATGAAGTTTATTCCCCCCTGGTAAGCATTGGGTAGAAAAGTACAAGCTATAAACTATTTTATGGCTAGCAACTCTGGAAGCCAAAGAGGATTCCAATTGTACATGAAAAGGTTTCTAACATCATTTTCACGTTTTCTCCAAATTGCCAAGTTTACAGTTCCAGAAGGACAGGAAGCTTCAGGAATAGTGACAAATACTATGTTGTATTCTGTGAGGCCCACGTATTTATTCCATCTATGCTACTGCCTACTCCTCCCTATCTAGACCATCCCTGGATCTGGTTATTCCCCACACCAATTAATAATTCCAGAAGCTAGTGCACTGATTTCTACTCCACACAACACCTGTCATACTCCTTGAGATTCTGTCCCTTTTGTTACGACTTCCAAAGTCTTGGCTAAGGACCTCGGTATCTTCAATCCATGGTCTTTGAACCTCTGTGATCACTTGAGTCACTCTTGGCCATGACCAAACTTAGGAAACTTTCATACATCCTGCAAATATTTCCTCCCAATTACTTGAGTGTCTTTCGATTATATTAATAAACCCTAGGGTGGTATCTGGGACCCTAGACTTTGTTTACCGCAATCAAGTCAACCAATCATTCTATTCTTCTTCTTAAACTATGAAAGGTCTTCCTCACACCAAATCTTTAAATTAGCATACAAAATGATGTTTCACTATTACATTTTCCATACACCTGTATCATCTGCTTTGCTAATATTCATCCCCCATTTTCCTCTCGCCCCCATTTTCTGTTCCCCTTCTATTCCCCAAGTAGTTCCCTTTCTACTTTTATCACACACATTCCATTTTTTAAAATGTAGGTACCACATATGAGAGAAAAAGTGATACACTCCAGTTATATATCACATTTTTATGTTCATTCATCTGCTGATGGACAAGGAGGATCCTGTAACTTAGCTACTGCCTACACTAAATTTTTTAAAAATATTCATCTTATTTTCCACTAACAGGCTTTAGAATAGTATTCTGCATTCATCCTCCTAGAACTTACTTGGGTCTAAAAATTGGTATAAAGTCACTTTTTGAAACCATATACTGAACCCCACCCTCACAATTTAAAAATGACTCTAAAACCACCACTTCCAAAGAAGCAGTCTTACAACCTTGCAATTATGTGTTAATTTAACCATCCACTATCTTCATTTATACTTTTAGGTAAGTAACCAAAAAAAAAAAAAAAAAAAAGCCATCACCTTGATTGCTTCCCTTCCACTTTTATTTGTATTCCCTATGCTACCATGCTACTTCACTTAACTTCTTGTTGTTGTTAGATGCCATTGATTTGGGAGTAACTCATAGCAACCCTATGTACAACAGAATGAAACACTGTCTGGCACTATTATCAGTGCTTCTCTGCTATTTATAGGGTTTTCAACAGCAGATTGTTTTGGGAATGGATTGCCAGGTCCTTCTCCCTAGCCTGCAGCAGCTGGTATTCCTAGGCAATCTCCCATCCAAGGACTAACCAGGCCGACCCTGCTTAGCTCGGAAATTAGGCAGGGTCGGATACTAGGTGCTATGGCTTTAGACACTACACTTAACTAGTCCTCAAAAATGCTTGACAGAGCTGGACGTGGAGGCTCACACCTGTAATCCCAGCAACTCAGGAGGCAGAGGCAAGAGAATTCCAGGTTTGGGGCTAGAAGCAGCCTGCATAACTTAGCAAGATCCTGTCACAAGATAAAAAAATAAAATAGAAAATGGGCTAAGGGTGCAAGCCCAGTGGTAGAACACTAGAAAAGTATGTGAGAGGCCCTGGGTTCAACCGCCAAGTACTGCAAAAAAAGGGGGTGCGGGGAGGTGCTTGACAGTATACCAGTCGGCTCCTCCTACATCTCTCAGCCTTTAATCAGTCCTTTACCAATGCCGTCATGATCCCATTCCTACTCTCACCTAAAGACCATATTTTCTTACTTCACAAAGAAAATAAGTGGTTCCTGTGGACTTTAAATAAACACTTAAAATTATGGTTATTCAAATTTAGTCATAACTTTGTTTTTAATTCCGACATAACATTATAGGAAGAAATAAGTTTATTGTTCTTTTTTGAAAAAATAGATAGGGTTTCTCTCTGTGTTGCCCAGGCTGACCCTGAATTCCTGGGCTCAAACAATCTTCCTGCTCAGCCTCCAGAGTAAGGATGCCACCATGCCCTGCTATTCTTTCAGTGCTTTTGTTTTCCCAATTCTCCTTAACTCTAGGTCTTTCACAAGATCATTATCTTCCACCTACCCCTTAAAGAGTGGTGATACCTACAGGACCCTCGTATTATTCATTAATCTTTCTATCTACACCCCTGGCATCAACAATAAAAGCACCAAAGAGGACACAGTATATGAATTGCCAGCCCAATAATCTTTCCTACAACCCCAAATTGATATATCTTCCAACCTCTAAAGCGTTTCTCCTTAATAGTCACTGAATGTCTTGAATACAGTATCTAAAACTGAATTCATTAACTTCTCAATCTGATGCCTTTTATTTCTTTTATTTTTCTGCTGCAGATTGAACACAGGGCCTTGAGCATGCTAAGCAGGCCCTCTATTACTGAGCTACATCCTGGTCCCAACTCACTTTACAGTGTGAATAGCAGCACTACTGCCTTTCCAAACCAGAAATTTTTGGGGGGAATCCCAAAGTAGTCTCCCTATCTCATTTGGGAAATAATTCCCATATTCTCCTTTTTTTTTTTTCCCCCTATTTTATCCTCTGGAAACACTGAGCTCTATTCTGTGCAGTTCCCCAAACACCCCCAATCCTTCATACAGCGCTGAATCTTAGACAGTTTCTCTCCCTGATACCCCACTGTCTAGATCATGTCCCTCACATACTCATTTTTCTAATCTCAGCCTTAAACATTACCTCCTCCTGAACATATTCCCGTTTAGAATTAAGTTTGCCTCTTCTGGTTCTCTATATATCTCATATACTTACATTGTTGTTGTTGTTAGGTGCCGCCTGAGTCAGTGTCTGACTCATAGTGACCCTATGTACAACAGACCAAACACTATTATCAGTGCTTCTCTGCCATTCATAGGATTTTCAATGGCAGACTGGTTTTTGGGAGTGGGCTGCTGGGTCCTTCTCCCAAGCCTACAGCACCTGATGTTTCCAGGTACTTTCTCATCCAAGTACTAACCTGGCCTGACCCGCCTTAGCTTCTGAGATCTGACAAGATGGGACACCACAGTAATGTAAGCTGCAATCACACTTAAATTAGTTACTAAAATACTACCATTTTCTTATTTGACCCTCCACAAGATTAAAAGCTAGCTTAAGGATAAGGACCTGAATTTTCACTTCACAGCTAGCCAAGTATATCACAAACACTTACCTGGTAATACTTTCCTGGTTATCTTAGCCTGTTCTAATAGATCTAATTAGTTTTAAAGTTGGCTGGCATTTAGCTCAGTTGGTAGAGTGCTGCTCTGCAGTCTCTGAGGTCCTGAGTTCGATTCCCAGCACCATAAAAAAGGGAGAAGGACGTGGAAACCCACTCCCAAGGCAATCCCAAAACAATCTGCTATTGAAAACCCTATGAGAGGCGGTATGAGTCGGAACACAACTCGACAGTACCTTACAACAACAACAAGTTTTAAAGTTAAAATCTAAGTTGGTTTTCTTTTTCTTAAACATTTCCAGATACACATAGCTAAACCACAGGAATTTATAAAGGAAAAATCTGAAGGGAAAAAGATAAACTGAGGTCAATCACATTCTTCACTTTCTCCAAAAGATCACTGTCTCTAAGACTAAAGTTTCCAAAAACCCTGGCAACCAAAGCAGAGCACTCCAACCTTCTTTTAAACCTGCTATGAAACACTGTTTTATGTCTTGAATTAACATCATCACTGCTAACTTCTTAATTAAAACAATTAGTTGGTCTGTGATGTACTATAATTTCTTCTTATACATCACCTTATATACCAAAAAAAGTAAAACCAATTCACTAAAATTTCCCCACTTATTCTCTTGTATACAAACAACAGACCTTCATCCTAATATCCTTTAGTTCTCATTTTTGTTCTCTCCTTAAAAGATACTGAAAGTCCTTGGAAAGATGAATAGTTTAACTCCTTAGCTAACAGCCTCCTATCTCTACTATTTCCTTTCCATTCTATAACACATGGAGGTTTTAGACCCTGGAACCCAGGGCTGAGTCCAAAGCTGAAAACCCTGACCAGTAGTGGACTACCAATAACTGCTCAGAATGAAGTCAAAAAAAGAAGGTTCCTCAAAGATGCAGACCTCCTAGGAGAGAAATCAGACAGCCTGAATCCACACAGAATCCTAAGAGTGATGGCAGCAGAAAAAACAGAAATGCCATAGACCAACATTTTCCTGTGTTGTTCCCATCACTAACACCCAGCATGAGTACTTTGACTTCTGTGATGTGGAACTGATGAAAACATAGCAAATTAGACAAATAGTTCTACCTAAATTCTGACAAATTTAATAAAACTTCCTTTCACTTGCCAAATTCTTTGTGTAGTTATCCACAAATCTGATTTTACTTGGGGTATACATAAGGAAGATCTTTTAAATTAACTGCTGCCTATTTATGTGGACTTGGGAGGACTTGGCAACCCTCTCCCATAAATCAATCTGCCACTGAAAACCCTATGAACAGCAGAGAAGCACTGACAATAGTGTTTCCCCTGTTGTACAGAGGGTCACTATGAGTCGGATACCGACTCGACGGCACCTAACAACAACAACAATTTATGTGGAGCCACTTTAGGATACAAGAAACAAGTATGTGCTGAGATTATTTTGGCTGACAGAACAATAATGCAAGAATATATCTAGAAGTTAATGGGCAAATGCCTCAGCAGGCCTCAGAGCTATATAGAATCTCCTTCAGAAGGCAGAGTATCTCTTAAACCTTAGCTTGTATCAATCACCAGGTGTTCAATGGGATTGTTCTCTCTCATTATGCTCCACGGTTTTGGGGTTTCAATACCTCCCTGATCCCAATTCCATTTCTCCTATCACTACCAATTACCTGCTTCTCCTCTATTTCTCATGTTCACGGACAGACAACCATCTCAAGATATAGGCCCAATCCATGGGCCAGGCCCAATCCATGGGCCTATATCCATGGTCTGCTCTCTTGGTATCTCTAACTTAGGTCTAAGAATATCTTTGAGAGGCTTCCACTGAAGCTCAAAAGGTCTGCAGAGCATCTTCTAGCTTTCATGTCTATCTCTGATGCTACCATCTGAGGCTAAGTATCAAGGTCCTGACTCAAAACTCAGGAGGCTGACACATAAGAGACCATTCACAAAGACACAGAAGGAAAATGAATCTTCTGATGACATGTAAGAAGGTCGATGATTAACTGGCAAATCTCTCAAACACCACTCTTACCCAAAAAGGGTGCCCTTGTTACCCAGTGTTCATCCTTAAATCTGACAAGCAGCAGCAAAAATTGTCAAATGTGAAAAAATTATTAATGAACTAAGCATTAAAACAATTACCCTGATTATCCCTGATTGTCCCTGATTATCATTAGCCTCTACCCCCACTCTTCGAAAACAGATCTTTTGTCAGTCTCCCAATGATGGTCAAACATTCTGATTATTCAATGAAATAAGATCTAGAACAAAATGAAAACTAAAAATCTGCAAAATTTACTAAAAATAATATAATATAATAACATTATATTAGAATCCCAAGCAAAATGAAAAATGAAAATACAGTTAGGTATTATGGTTTGAATCTAAAATGCCCCCCCAAATAAATAGGTAATGTCCCCCAAAGGGAAACATCTGTTTAAATGCTTGGTGCCCAAAGCGGTGGCGCTGTTTATGGATGCTGTGGAAATTAAGGAGGTGGTACGTAGTTTGTGGAAGTAGGTCACTGGGGGTGGACCTCTGGAGGTTTTACATGGGCCCTTAGTTCCAGTTTCTCTCTCTGGCTCACTCTCGCTCACTCGCTCTCTCTCCCTCTCTTCCTCTCTCTGCTTGCTTGCTGATGCCATGATGTGAATAGTCCTCCATCACAGGCCCTGCCACTGCCCTGCTGCCATTCCTCCTTTCCATTATGGACTAAAATTCTCTGAACTGTGAACCTACATAATTCTTTCCTCCCATAAGTTGTTTATGTCAAGTATTTTGCCACCGTGATGCACAAACTAACACAGAAAACTGGTAAGAGTGAGGCTATTGCTGTGCAGAATCCTGCCCACATGGTCCTTAGGCCTTTGGAACTTGTTTGCAGGCAGAGTATGTAAGAGTTTGGAGATGTAGGCCAGAGCAGAGCTTGAGGGGTAGTTCTGATGGGCG
Organism: Pedetes capensis; assembly: GCA_007922755.1. Lineage (NCBI taxonomy): Eukaryota > Metazoa > Chordata > Mammalia > Rodentia > Pedetidae > Pedetes > Pedetes capensis. The sequence goes on from VMDO01009636.1 coordinate 61,402, forward strand.
TGCACACTAGATCACCAACAGAAATGTGGACAGTGAAGAGGACACTCATGGGGTTTCAGAGGGAAATAAGGACAATTGGAAATTGGACTAAAGACTACTCATGTTACATTCTGGCAAACAATTTATCTGAAGTTTGCCCTTATCCTAATGATTTGAGAGAGGCTGAATTTAAAAATACTGCACTAATTAACCTGGTGGAGGAAATATCAAAGAAAGCATAATATTGACACTGTATATTGGTTATTACTGGATGCTTTTAGCCAGATGTATGATTTAAAAAAAAAAGGTGAAGAAAGAAGAGCAGAAAGATTTTTTAAAATGTGCAGTCTGGCTAGAAAAGCCTCATGTTCAAAATTGCAGACAAAGTTTAGGCAAGGAAGTGGTAACTATTAAAGAGAAAAGTGTCATTAAAAAGAAGCTGCCTAAGCCTGTTCAAGCCCAGATGATGGCACCATGTATGCCAGGTGCCAGATACGGAGCTACAGGGTTTGTGTGCCCTGCTGGATTTTGGTCTTGCTTTGGACCAATCTTTCCTTCCTGTGTCCCCATTCTTCCCTTCTGGAATGGGAATGCCATTGTATATTGAAGTGTGTAACTTATACTTTGTTTTGCAAGGGGTTCAGAGCTAAGAATTTCCCTTGAGTCTGAGGCAAGACTTCAGACTTGGACTTTTGAAAAACTTTGAGATTACAGCGCTTTAGAGTAAAAATTGGACTAAAAGCATTTTGCATTTTGAGAGAGCCATGAATCTTTGGCAACCAAAGGTGTAGTGTTATGGTCTACACATAAAATGGCCCCCCAAAATGATACATTTGTATGTTTAGTCCCCAGAAGGTAGGGCTGGTTTGTGAAGGCTGTAGAATTTTAGGAGTTGGGTCCTAGCCTGCAGAAATAGGTCAACAGGGTGAGCCTTTGTAAGTTTTATACTAGCCCCTGCTTGTGGTTTCTCCCTCTCTACTTTCAGATGTCATGATGTGAAGAATCCTCTACCACAGGCCCTGCCACCCTGCCTCCTCACCCCTATGAATTGAAAACCTCTGAACAGTGAGCAGAAATAAAGCTTTCTTACCATAGTTATTTCTGCCAGTATTTTGCGATAGGGACAAACAAGCTAACAAAGAAAGTTAGTAACTGAAGAGAAAAATCAACAAGGATAATATGATAGGCATCTCAAGAACAATAATTACTTGATTATTGGAGACTGAAAGAAAAATAATATAACCTTTTATCTGCAAAAATGCTCTTCATTATGATTGCATTATAACTAAAAGATGTCCAATCATGTTCTTATACAACTTATCAGACTCCATTTAATATGAAAAAGTGTCAAAATGTTCATTTTAAAAACAAGTGCCTATTTTTCAATTACATAGTAAATTTTTTTTAATAAAATGATCTTCAAATTTTTATTCCCTTTTTCAAAATAAATTCTCAATGTCACTCCTTTCCTTAAAAATACTGTTTTTCAATTATCAACTTTCCTCCTGCTATAATTCCAAAACATGGTTGTATTCCTCAATATGGTAAGAAGGCATTCACTCTAAACTGCAATGGAGAGGGATGGGAGTAGGGGGTGGGAGAGAAGGAAGGAAGAAAAGGAAGTGGCCTCAGGAATTAAATTTCTGGTTTAGAGCCAGGTGTAGTGGTGCACACCTGTAATCCCAGTGAATTGGGAGGCAGAGGCAAGAGGATCACAAGTTCAAGACCAGAGGCAGTCTGGGTAATTTAGCAAGACCCTGTCTCAAATAGTAAAAAAATGGGCTGGGGGTGCAGCTCAGTGGTCCAGCATTTGCAAAGCATGCAAGCGTGAGGCCCTGGGTTCAACCCCCAGTACCACCCAAAAAAAAAAAAAAAAAATTTTTGGTTTAGAACTTCCAAGACAGCTGTTGTGCCACTTGTCACAAACTTCATTTATTAGAAGAAATGTTCTTCCTTTTGTCATGTCTTAAATCATTGTTCTGAGTGTAATTTATAACCTAAGAAAAATACTAGTTTAAAAGGAAAGGTCTGTTGCTGATTTCTAAATTCTAGCTAGAAAAGTGGATGAGGGCCCCTCAAACTGAGATCCCTAATCTCCCCCACCACAGGAAGGTATGGCGGAAAGTCAGCAAGCCACAGCGGAGAGCCCCCTCCCTGACCAGCCTGCCTATACCAACCCAAGATCCCAGATCACTCAGCTTAAACACCTTAAAACTTTTGCACCTCACTCTTCAGATAGTATTTGTTACCAGTGTTTAGGCACTGTGGAATTTTAGGAACTAAATAACAAAATTTCTCAATGTGTAAAAATATAAATGGTAACTAAATCCCTGGTTTTATAAGCCTCACCATTATTGCTCTCTATTAACAGTAAAATGTAATGAAACTAATCCCTGAAAACTGCTACAGGTTTTACACCACAGCAAAGTATCATTAATACTTAATTCAGCCTCTCAACAGAACAAAGACACTCTAACTCTGGCACTGTTGGTAAGACAGAGGAAGTAACACAAGTTCTTAGATAACTGGTAGCTGTTATACTCAAGTTAACACCCAATGATCTGCTCTCCATGAAGCCAAGTTTCAAGGCTTTCTCTGTATTAGTTTTATAAAATAAATTACTATTTGTGTATTCTGATATATAAATTTAAGAAATCACATACATCACAGAATACTCAGAAAAAGGAAATACTTTTAATCTTTAACACATATTTTTTCATATACTGGATATTAATTAACAGACAACTGAAATTACTGTTACCTATTATTGTGACTCACAAAGTCATAAATTGATAGATTTTAATTTAATTTATAATTTTTGCATAGAAAGAACTATGAGGCTAGGGATGTAGCTCCTAGGCACTTACCTAGCATGTATAAGGGCCTAGGTTCAATCCCTAGGACAGAAAGGAAGAAAGGGAAGGAGGGAGAGAGAGAGGAGAAGAGAGGAGAGGAGAGGAGAGGAGAGTTGAATTTACTTTCCTATAAATGACCAAAGATATTGGGGAAATGAGGCGATGTGACTCTCAAATTGGCAGCTGGGGACTTTTCCTTTGCCGTGGCTGCCTTTGAGCAAAAGACTGTCAGTCAAGTAGCCAGCCAAATCACCCTTATACCAGCTCCAGTTATGTTCAAACTACACAACAATCACAGCTGTTTGCTCAGACTCCTGAAGGTGCAGCCCAGTATCAACAGTTTCAGTTTGTGCTGGATGTTTTGCTATCACAAGCCTGAGTAAACTCTAGATGACTCTGTGACCAACCTAGGCCAGAGAGGGAGAACTTCCCCTGACACAGGGAACTGTTGTGACTGGTGTTAAAGGGACTATGCCATGACTGGTGCAAAAACAAATCTTCCTTTGCATAAGAGGTTTGCTATAATTGGTGAAAAAAACCCTTCTCTGACTATGTATGAAGGCTGTTTGGTTGACTTAATGCATCAGCCTGAGGACGCGTTCCTGTTCTGTCTCCTGGTGTTGCAACATTAAGCCCAATAAAAGGCTTCTCTCAAGGAGTCTTTTGCCTACTTTTAGCAGAGTAGGTTGAGCTGAAAAACCTAAGAGCAGAGACAGTGGAGTGGTGATGGCAGCAGACATACTGGAGCAGCAGAGGCAGCAAGAGCCAAGCAGCCAGTATGCTAAGCTGCACAAGCAGCAGAGGGGCTGTTTGACAGCTGAGGAAGAGGCAGGGTTGCAAGACCCACAGCCAACAGCAATAGAAGGCCTCCCAAACAGCAGCACCCATGCAGTGGCCATAGCAACAAGATGAACAGTTTGAAAGAACAACCAGGGCAGGAAGATCAGGGATGACAGAAAGGGAGAGAAGGTGGAGAAGGATGGAAGGCTCTAAAAAGCCACTGAAGAGAAAATAAAGGCCTTGTTTGCTGGCAGAGTTCCAGAGAGCTGTTCACTCTTTCAGATCAAGAATCTTAGACACACTAGGCCCATGAGCTGTAACACTGGCCACCATCAAGGTCTGAAGGATCCCAATACCTAACCCCAACGCGAAGCTACAATGCCAGTTGAGGAATCCCAAACTCCTTGGCCTACATAAGAACTATAATATTTATAAGGCTTAGGAATCCAGATCCTATGTTGTTGTTATTGTTGTTAGGTGCCCTTAAGTTGGGTCCAACTCATAGCAACCCTCATAGGGTTTTCAATGGCTGATTGTTTCAAGATTATTTGGGGAGTGGATTGCCACGTCCTTCTCCAGTCTTTGTGGTGCTGGGGATTGAACCTGGGTCCTCAGAAAGTGCAGAACAGGTGCTCTCCCCACTGAGTTAAACCCCAGCATAAGAGCTATAACACTTATAGGGCTAAGGGTTCTAGCACCTGAGGCCTGCATATAAACTATAACATTAGAGGGTGCCACTGCTCCCATCTATCTGTTGCCACTCACTGTTGTCAAACACACAGATATAAAGACAGTGCCAAGGACCAGCACTTGAAGAACTTTTCCTGTCCTACCTACAATTTCTATCCAGGTCGAACAAAAGGACCCCAGCCAGCTGATTGCTAACATTAAGACGGCAATACTCCCCAAATCCCTTTAGAGATTCAGTACAATCCTTATCAAAATCCCAACTGCCCTTTTTGCGTAAATGAACAAGCTGATCCTAAAATTCATATGGAAATACAAGGTATACTGGATAATAAAAACAATCTTTAAAAAAGAAGAAAATTGGGAAATTTTCACTTACAGATTATAACTTACTACAATGGTATGGTGACCAAAACAAGTATGAAACTGGCCCAGCGATGGACATTTAAATCAATGGAACAGAACTGAAAACGCATATTTTCAACAAGGGTGCCAAGATCATTCTATGGAAGAAAAACAGTCTCCTCAACAAATGGTATAAGACAACTGGATATTTACATGTAAAAAAATAAATCTGGAGTCCACCCTCACACCATACTCAAAAATTAACTAAAAAAGGATCAAAGACCTAAATATAAGAGCTAAAATTACACGACACTTAGGAAGAAACAATAGGTGTAGATCTTCATACCCTTGGATTATGCTACATTTTCTTAGCTATGACATGAAAAGGCAAAACATACAAAAGAATACATAAATTGAACATCATAAAAACTAAAAACTTTTGTGCAATACACATTATCAAAAAATAAAAACAAAGTCAACAAAATGGGAGAAAACCTTTGTAAAATCTTACCTGGTAAGGTACTAGCGCCCAGAATATAAAACGAACTCTTACCAATGAATAATTAAAATAAAACACAGAAACCAACAACCCAATTAAAAAGTGGCCAAAGGATTCAAACAGACGTTTCTCCCCAAAAGAAATACAAATGGCCAATAAACACATGAGAAGATGTTTGACTTCATTTGACATTAAGGAATGCAATCAAGCCTAGTGGAGGAGACCTATAATCCCATCATTCTAGGAGGTCAAGGCCAGAGGATAGTTAAGTTTGAAGCCAGGCTGGGCTACAGAGCAAGTTCCATGCCATCCTGGGCTACATAGTAAGACCCTGTCTCAAAAAAAAAAAAAAAAAAAAAAAAAAAAAAAAAAAAAAAAAAAAAAAAAAAAAAAAAAAAAAAAAAAAAAAAAAAAAAAAAAAAAAAAAAAAAAAAAAAATTAAAACCATGAAATCACTTCACATTCACCAAAATAGCTACAACCAAGATAACAGGGCAATAACTAGTACTGATGAGAATATAGAGATTTCAGAGCCCTCATGCATAGCTGGTGAGAAACTAAAATGGTGCAGCTACTTTGGAAATAGTTTGGCAGTTGTCCAACAAAGAGTTACCATATGACCCAACAATTCTACCCCTAAGTACGTATCCAAAGAACTAAAATCATATATATCCACACTGCCCATACAAACACACACACAAATGTTCATAGCAGCATTACTCAAAATAAGCAAAAAGCACAAACAACCCACCCATCCATCAACTGATAAATAATCAACAAAATGGAGCATATAATACATAAAAGGGAATGCTATTACATGCTACCACCTGGATAAACCTTGAAAACATTATGCTAAGTGAGAGAAGCCAGAATCAAAACATACATTTTATGGTTCCATGTATATAAAGTTTCTAGAACAGGCAAATTCATCAAGATTGGAAGTAGATTAGTGATTGCCAAGGACTGGGGCAGGGTCAGACAGGAGTTAGGATTGTCTGTTAACACATGGAAGTTTCTTTTTACGATGATGAAAAATGTTCTGGAATTATATAATGGTAGTGGTAGCACAACATTGTGAATATGCTAAAAACTACTGAATTGTATAACTTTAAATGGTGACACATTATTTGAACATTTTTCTCAATTTACAAACAATATGGCCAAGCCAGGACAAGGACCCAGGCAGTATAGCTCCAAGGCCTAACTCCACAGCTTCTGCAGAGCCTGCCAAAAGGAAATGATCTCTCTGACTAGGGCAAAACAGTGGTCAGAAAAGGTATCTAGCCTTGGTGATGAGGGTTAAGAGAACCTTGCCAACTAAAGGAAGGACTGAACCCACTCCAAGCAAAAAAAATGATGGTTCAAGCAAAGCAACAGAGACTATATCATGTCTACTACTATTTGACTAGCAGGCAGGAGTTAAGGTATTGGTAGGAAAAGAAGACAGAAATACTGATGGAGTATATTCTGTGCTAGTTTTTCAAAGGGCAGAAATACAACCAACTAACAGTCAAAACTAAAATGAAAGATTGAACAGGTGAACCCAGAAACTTAGGAGGCTGAGGCAGAAGAATCAAGAGTTTGAAAACAGAGGTAGCCTGCACAACTTAAGGAGACAGAGTCTCAAAATAAAAAATTAAAAAGAAGTTATGGATGCAGCTCAGCAGTAGAATTCTTGTCTAGTATCAACAAGGCCCTGGGAAGGAAGAAAGGAAGGAAGGGAGGGAGGGAAGGAGGGAGGGAAAGACTCAACAAGTGAATAAAATTTCAAAGCAAATTTTGGAATTTACATGTCATGATGAGGTAAAAATATTAAATTTCATAAAGCTTTTTTTTCATAAAGCTTTATTCATAAAGCTTTTTTCATAAAGCTTTATTTATAATGCTTGTCGATTCACCACAATTCACTTTGTGTCAGTACGCCTACACAACACCACTCAGGAACTTTGCCAATTATCACTTCTCTCATTTGTAAAGCCTAAAATTCTCACCTCAAGCATTAGTTGTCCCTTCTTAAAAAATCTTTCACAGCAGCAAGCCATAGTAAAGTCTATTTCCAAAGCTTTGAAACTTTTACAAAATGTTATAAAGTACCACAAACGCTTTAGCAAAATACACAGGGTCTACTTTATTATCTTGCTATTTATGGGGTTTACTACCAAATACATAAATAGGAAATGGTTTTTTGTTTTGTTTTGGGGCTGGGGGGCGGGGACATTGAGATAGGGTCTCACTATACAGCCTAGGCTGCATTGAACTCACAATCCTCCTGCCTCAGCCTCCTGAATTAGGGATTACAGGTGTATGCCCCTACCACCAGTGCAATTCTACATTTTATTTCCTTATTTTGTTTTTAGTTTTTTAAGACAGAGTTACACTAAGAAGTTCAGGCAGGCTCAAACTTGCCATCTTCTGGCCTCAGCCTCAAGTGCTGAGATTACAGGCATGCACCACATGTTGGGCTGAGTTCTACATCTTAATAAGAAAGAATCAACATAGCCTTAAATAGATCAAGACTATGAAAAGTCTTTGTTTTGTCGTCTCAAAGTAACTTGGAATCAATATTCCAGAATTCACTGTTATCATCCTTAGACATATACTAAGTTGGTTTCCAATCACAAAGAAACAATATTTTAGCTTGGCTTAGTGAAGCATGCCTGTAATTCCAGCACTCAATATGCTGAGGTAGGAGGATCATTAGTTCAAGACCAGCCTGGGCTATACAGTGAAACCCTGTTATAAGTAAACATATAAATAAACAAACATAAATAAATATTCAACATGAAATAATGCCTGATAAGATATTAGGACTAAAATTACTTAATTTGTAATAAATAGAAATAATAATGATAATTGACATTTCATACCAGTTATAATGCATCAGGCATAATTCTGTTTACTTTATTTATAGTAACTATTGATATATATAACTATTAATATCTCTATAAGGTAAATAATATTATTATCCTCATTTTACATGTAAAGAAACTGAGGCACAGAAAAGCTAAGAAACTTGTCATGATTCACAGAGCTGCTCCAGCAAAGGGGAGATCTGAACATACATGGTGTATTCATAGTGTTTAGGGCACTCTGATCCACACATCTTTACTTTCAGATGTCTTCAGTTTTAATAATAAAAAGCGTAAACATTCACATTCATAATATTTATAAAAGCTGTAACACAATTCTACAAATCCAGTCCTATTCAGAGAGCATATTTATAATCTTGTCACTCCTCCTTCCAAAAAGAAAGTTTCTTTTGTCTTTTTGGTCAATCCTAATCATTTGTTAGATGTTTAGACTACTAAGAACTTCCAGGGTAAAAGGTCACTAACTTATCATAATTAAGAGTCTAAAGAAAATCAGATTTTTATGTTATCATTGACTGCATTTTATAGGGAAACTTAAGGCACTGTAAAACACTAAAGTACACATAAAGGTAAAATCCTTCTGATCATAATTTGGACATTCTAAGAAAGTTCTGCCTGCAGCTGTCCCACTGTAGCGTCTGATCCCATCAAACCTCAGAAGCTAAGCAGAGTCGGGCCTGGTTAGTACTTGGATGGGAGACTGCCTGGGAACACCAGGTGCTGTATATAGGCTTGGGAGAAGGGCCTGGCAACCCACTCCCAAAAAACCAATCAGCCATTGACAACAGTGTTTCACCTGTTTTATGTAGGGCTACTATGAAGCAGAAACTGACTCAACATCACCTAACAACAAGAAAGTCTCAGGATATATTCCTTGTACTTAACTTTCTCCTTCATGCTAAGGGCCAGCTGTTCTGATTCACAGACCTACCAAATCACTCTCTTGGAGTGGTGATGCCTAGAAGTCCTACAGATAATTCTGATACACATCTACTATTGGGGTTTTACACTGCCCCTGTCTTCCCTATCTCCCTAACAGTATTACAATTATATAATTCATTTCATGAACACAATTAGCCAATGATAAATATTATTCCATTTTTTAGTTCAGTATAGAGAATGCTCGACCATATAAACACTATTTCACTTGTATCAAATTTACCCAAGAAAAATATTAATATATGTCTTAGGAGACTCACACAAAGATCTTCATCATAATGCAGTGTCCAACAATTAATGGTTAACAACATAATGTTAAATGAACCATGGTACATTGATAATACTTATTACTCGAAAAGAATGAGATAGATCCACATGAACTGATAAAGATATCCAAAACTTAACTCTTACTAAAAAGAATATTATATTACAGTATGCAGAATACGAACTCTATACTATTTTTGTTATATATTTCACAAGTATATATGTAGGTATAGGCCTGCAGCTGTAGTACTGTAGCATAAGATTTCAGAAGCTAAGCAGGGTTAGGCCTGGTTAGTACTTGGATGGGAGACCATCTAGGAACACCAGGCTTGGGTGTAGGCTTGGGAGAAGGACCCGGCAACGCATTCCCAAAAATCAATCTGCCACTGAAAACTCTATAAATAGCAGAGAAGCACTGACAATGATGTTTCGCCTGTTGGACGTAGGGTCACTATGAGTTGGACACCAACTGGACAGCACCTAACAACAATATATGTATGTATGGAAATGAAAGATAAAGGATATATCCCAAAATATGGGAAAAAAATTTTCCTTACTTCTAGGGATGGACATGGAATAAGTAATTATGATCAGGGGGATTTTACCTTTAGCTGCACTTTAGTTTTTTATAGATATTATTGGTATAACTGAAAAATGCTTTTTTAAATAACATCAAGACCAAAGGATGCCCCATTTAAAACATCACTTTTGTTACATGGCTTTCAAATGGACGCTCTGCAAAAAGACTGCCATCACACCATTATAAATAGCCTCCAAAATGCCAATTTTCACTTTCAGATAAAATTCACAGTTTAATCAAGGTCAAAACAGTGTTCTGTTGGAATTCTGCAGTGTTATACTGAATAAAAAAAAAAACTACATTTTTCCGACCCTGTTCTATCGTTTTAAAAAGGGAGTTATATGAAGGTTTGTACAACTGGCATTTCTAAAAAGACCAGCTTTAAAAACTAAATTGTCTGTCCCTTCTAATTCCATGCATAGGAAGCTCTTACACAACAAAATTGCCAAAATAAAATAGTGAACTCAAAAAAACCTTCCTAAAAATACAGGTGTCAATTAAGCAGTCCTCCACAATGTCAAGTCTCCACTATGAAATGAGTGGAGTATGCGTATGTACTGCCATGATTACTGCCACAGAAACAGAGTCCTGTAGCTGAGAACACGGGGAAAAAAAATCCACCTATATAAGTAAAGCCAGCACACGCATCTCTAGCTACACCATGCAGAGAAGGAAGATGTACTCAAGACACCAGAATCAATGTCCAGACACTTACAGAGAAAGAAACGTATCACAAAACAGTCACCCTAATAAAGAGATAGGTGGAGCCAAGGCGTGGTGGCACATGCCTATAATCCCAGCAACTCTGGAGGCAGAGACAGGAGGATCACAAGTTCGAGACCAGAGGCAGTCTGCATAATTTAGCGAGACCTTGTCTCAAAAAAGTAGAAAAATAGGCTTGAGGGTGCAGCTCAGTGGTATAGCACTTGCAAAGCATGCAAGCACAAGGCCCTGGGTTCAACCCCCAGTACTGAAAAATTAATTAATTAATTAATTAAAAAATAAAGAGATAGGTGGAAAATGGCTCAAGAACCGAGCATTAAGAAATTCTAATCTTTTCTTTTGTAATAAACTCCTTCCAGTCACATCATTATATATTTAATAGTAAAATGATTCCTTAATGTTCTTTAATGTATACTTACATGTATTAGCCAACATATTTTCACTTATCTGAAGTACCCAGCTCTTTTTTTTTTTTCCGTACCACTGTGGGTTACATCCAGGGCCTCAAACATGCTTGGCAAGCACTCCAACACTGAGCTCTTTCATTTTTTATTTTGACATAGAATCTCACTAAAAAGCACAGAATGCCTCTAGCTTTGAACCCGTGATCCTCCTGCCTCAGCCTCCCTCGTTGCTGAGATTACAGGAGTCCACCAAAGCACCTGACAACTTTTTTCCTTTATTTTACAGCCTATCTGAAATTTGAACTGAAACTATTTTCTTTAAATGAATAGAGTGTAATAAAAAATATTTACACTAATGACAAGCCTTCTATTTCTGGAGTTAGAAAGTGGGTATACAAACACCTATTTTATTATGCCTTATATGCACCTGTTTCATGTATTATATACATGGAAAAATTTCACAATTTCAAAATATTTTAACCAGAGAAACTGAAAAATGTGCCAGGCCAAAAGTGGAACAGTTAATCTTAAAACGACTGCCTAACCACCTCGTTTTTCCCGTCCTCACAGTTTCTTCTTTATTTCCTCCTCTGAAATTCTGATAAACCTTGACTACCAGAACTTTAAGGATCAATTTTAAGGATCAATTTAAGGATCAACTTTAAGGATCAATTCTGGACAGTCATATGTACATATTTGAACAATTACCTATCTGAACTTATTTAAATCATTCTGGTGCAAAACATTGGCATTTGATTAAATGTAAAGAGAACATGGGAGAAGGACCTGGCAACCCATTCCCAATGCAATCCCGAAACAGTCAGCCATTGAAAACCCTATGAGTCGGAGAACGACTTGAAGGCACCTAACAACAACAAAGAGAACATAATGGGTTTCTTGGCTAACTCAAGGCCTTCCATCACAGGCACTACTTGGATTTTAGTTTTGCTTACATATAATAAGAATTTCTGACATAAATCAGATGAAATCAGCAATGTTCAGTGAATGTATAGATAGAAGAAAAAAACTCCACAGTGTAGGAAAGAGATTTTTATCCAGCTCCACAGCACCAACTAGAAACTTTTATTCCAATTGCACTCATTATTCAAAATCTACTCCTAAGCCAAGTGTTGCAGCTCATACCTATAATTCCAGCACATAGGAAGCAGAGGCAAGATGATCATTAGTTCCAGGCCAACCTGGGCTACATAGTGAGACCCTATTTCAAAAAAAAAAAAAAATTTTTACATGTGTGGCTTATAGGATATTGCTATTAGATAGCACCATTCTCTACACTGACTTCAGACTCCACAGTGAAGGAGAGCTACTCAGGATTAAGGAAAGCTGCAAAAGTCACTTTAAATTCTCAGTGTAAATCGGGTGTGGTGGCGCATACCTGTAATCCCCGTGAATCCGGAGGCAGAGGCAGGAGGATGGCAAGTTCGAGACCATAGACAATCTGCATAATTTAGCGAGGCACTGTCTCAAAAAGTAAAAAATGGGCTGAGGGTGTAGCTCAATGGTACAGCACTTGCAAAGCATGCAAGCATGGGGCCCTGGGTTCACCCCCCAGTACCACAGGAAAAAAAAAATTCTCAGGGTATAGGAAATACTCCCTGCTAGCCAGTCAGTTCATGGTTTCCTTAGGTAGCTCTAATGAATTCTATCCAAGTTAACTCCACAAGGAGAAATGTCTGATAAACTGGTTTCCTACCATCAAGTTAAGTATTTTCTCCTACTAAAGAATAAATCAGAAGAGCATAAGAATACTTTGTGCAACCTTACAGGCACTTCCACTAACCATCCCACAAGTGCTTTTTAACAAGCATCTTCAAAATACTCTTGACAAACACAATCAGCTTTGTGCTGAGAGCACTTCTGTATATAAAAGACACAATTTTACAAACAGAATATAGTACACAGAGAAGCAAACAAGCTGATGTTCTTTTGAATATAGTATTCAATCCTCTAACATTCCCTGGTTCCTAACTTAGGAGATGCATTCCACTTTGTCTTGTATTTCTTAAGACAAGCTGGTACCCCAAAACCTACTGTTAACCTTTAACAGAAGTAACAAAATCTCGAAGTCAATATCTATATTTCTTTTGATTTGTTTTCATTTTTAAAGTATAATTTATATTCAGTAAAATTCACTCTGGATTAAATGTTTAGTTGCAAACTCTTTGACGTAGTTCACACAGAAGGTATACAAGAGGTCTGCTGCCCCCAAAAGTCCTCCAGTGCCACTCAACAACTAACCTCTTCCCCATCCATAGCTCCTGGCAACTGTTTATCCCAATGGTCCTGCAATGTCAACACAAATGCAATCCTATAGTACACAACGCTCTTGAGTATAACTCCTTCCATTTAGCATAATGCATTTCAGATGCATCCATATGTTCCATACTTTAGTTCAATTCCTTTTATTGATGAGCAGTATTCCATTGTACAGCTGTATCACAATTTGTCTATTTACTTTTAAGTTGATAAGTATTTGCATATAGGTATGCAAATATATGTCCCTATGCTTTAATTTTACTTGGTAAACACCAGGAGTGGGTCATATGACATGTGCCCCTGACTCTTTAAGAAACTGTCAAATTGTTTTCCAAAGCAGTATTTCAACCAACAATATGTGAGGATTCCAGTTGCTCTACATCTTAACTAGCACATGATATGGTCAGTTTCTTTTTTTTTTAATTTTAACTATCCTAAAACATAGGTCAAAATAAGTTAATGCTTTTAATTTATAGTTTCCTAACAATTGATACCACAGAACATCTTCTCATGTCCTAATTTGCCATCCATGTTATCTTCTGTAGTGAAATAAGTGATCTTGTGCCCATTTTTTAAATTGGTATCTTTTCTTCTTACTGTGTTTCAAAGATCTTTACATATTCTGGACACCTGTTCTCCCAGTTTGTGACTTCTCTTTTTGTTATCTATATAAGTGTCCTTCAAAGAGCAAGGTTAGACTTTTAGAGGAACCAATTTATCTTTTTTTTTCGATAGATTATGCTTTCGTATCATACCTAAGAAATTTTTGCCTAAAGACACAAAGACTTTCTTCTGATGATTTAGAGTTTTATATTCAAGTCTGTGATCCATTTTGAGTTAATTTTTGTCTTTTGTATAAGGTACTAATTACTTTGTTACTTTTAGTGCTTGCTCCAAGGTTGATACTCTTACCACAGTACTTACTAGACAAATGTTTTCTAACCATCCATATTAGCCTAGGGATGTAAGAGTAAATAAGGGCAAAGACTAAAATGGGAAACAGCCATATACTAAACTCACTAAAACAGAAGGTAAGCACTGCAAAAAATGGGAATAAATTCAGGAACAATAGCAAGAGAAGGGACTCAGCAACTAACAGGAGGGGCCATGGGTGCTAGTTAAGCTGAGCAAAAAACAGAAAATGAAACTCTAAGAGGAAATACCACAAGCAACATACAAGATGAAGTATAAAGCTTGTTCAGAAAATAACTAGAGCAGGGAAAATTCTTCTCAATGGTTTTGCATTCATGGTGCATACTTCTGCTTGCTACCATGTTTGAAGAGACTAAAAATGTTTTAATTTTTTAAAAAATATGTATATACACACACACACACACACACACACACACAGCTGGGCATGGTGGCATACGTCTGTCATCCCAGCAACTTGGGAGGCAGAGGCATGAGGACTGCAAGTTCAAGGTCAGAGGCAGCCTGTGCAACTTAGCAAGATCCTGTCTCAAAACAAAAAATAAATAAATTAATTTTTTTAAAAAGGAGCTGAGAGTGCTGCCCATTGGTAAAGCGCTTGCAAAGTATACGCAAGACCATGGGTTCAACTCCACAGTACCAAGGGAAAAAAAATATACAATACACACACACAC